>JABUQX010129097.1:0-19680 GCA_015478945.1 Trachelipus rathkii | reverse complement strand
ACTGTGTACTTTACTTTAGCCTTTTTTACTTCTATACTTGCTTTGACTGCAAGTACTTTGTGGGCATTTTTTTAAAACTGCCCAATATTTTTACTTTTCTTTTTTTTCTTTTTATCATTTTCCCTACTTATGATATTTATTATTCTAAAGATTCTCAAATAAAGATCCATTTATGAACTATAAAGTATGTCATAATAATATAAATATATATATAATATATATTCTATATATATATAGTATATATATATATATTATATATATATAATATATATACTCAATAATATATATATAAAATATCAAATTAACCACCTTTTTTCTCCAAGGACAGGGTAAGGGTGCAACAAAGTCATTCCGGGATCTGAAAAGAAACAAAGTAAGTTAAGTTAGAAAGGAATGTACAGCAAGGCGAAAAGAAAGCACCAGCCTTACCTCCCCTTTAAACCTATTAGTGGAACTCGCTGCAGTCAGAAAATCCATCCTAGAGCGTCATGACCTGAACAACCCTCACCTCATCTTACAGCATCCCGCCAATGTGGGTTCATCCACGTTGAACTCAGATGGGCCACACACCACTACCTACAAAACCCTGCCATTCACTCCATGTATGCCACCTTCTTCTCCCCTCCAAAAACTCTATTCACTTCTCCAGACAGCTTCCCGCGAACAGACTCACTCCAAATCACGTTTTCTCGTTCTCACCACCAGTGATTCCCGACACACCCATCACTAAGATCCGCTTAACAACCACTATCATCCATCCTTCCACATACCCACACCCCATCTCAACCTACTCAATTTATCTCTATGTTATCCTTTTTCACACCATACACTCTGTAATACGTTCCATTCTGCACGATTTTTATATCATTCTTCTCACACCAAAACACTCCCCTGTGATTGTTTATCTGACACACTGTTATATTTTAGACATCTTATTACCTCTATTCCTTGCTTCCAAACTAGACATTACACAGCAACAACAACCCTCACGTAAGAACCCACGCACTCATGAAGACTTAGTCTCTTATATCCACCAAGAATTAATTTGCACCAGCACACTTTCCTGCAATTCACAACTTTCCTCTTCACAATCTCGGCATCACCGCCCTTTTCGTTACAACATATGACTTTTAAACTCAGTTAACTAAAGTTTTAATACTCATCCAGTGCTCACCATTTCAGCATAATTCACACCGAGAATTCCCTCACTCACAACCATAACCTTACTCTGATCGAGTTACTTCTCAAACCCATCACTGTTACACACCCTCCAATTCTCCTGCTACCAAACGTTCCTTTTCAAAACTCCTCTCCAGATTTAACCGCCACAACAAATATATATATATTAATATATATATATATATATATATTTAAATATATATTAAATATAATTACTTATAATAGTTATTATAGTAATAATATATATATACGTATAAATATATTATATATATTTATATAATTTATTAATAAAGGGCCCGAGATGGATGATTGATTTGGATTGTAAAAACAAAGCGTTTATAGGGTTGTTTATAGTTCCAGGGTGGAGAAGAATATTAGTACCCTATGATAAGTGGTAAGAGGAAGTACTGTAATTATATAGAGATGAGTAATAGTTTTATTGAGGAATGTAGAAATATGCAGTACTTTAGTCGAAGAGTGGCACCGCGAATACTAAGAACTGATGATTTGGCGAAGGAAAAACAATGTCGTTAGAATTGTAGAGGATCGGTGGATCAAACTGTACATTTAAACAAAATCATTGGGAAAGCGGAGAAGGAGAAGAATAAATTGCAATTAGGTTTTATGATGAACCTTTAATAGGAATTTAATAGGAAACGTGAGCTTTTTAGTGATAAATGGTATCGATCGTAGCTTCTGAATGGAATCAACAAGCTAGTTTATGCACGATAGTGTAACGCTGTTAAGAATAAATGTGTCATAAATGATGGTTTAATATAATAGCGAGTGCAGACATGGATTGCTATTCTCCTTGGCGATCCAATTGTATTGGTATGGTTAGAAAGAATTTAGATTAGGGCTACAAGGATATGTTAGATATTATAAGAATGAAGAGTAGTGGAGGGTCCCCTACCTATTGATGAGGAATGATTGGTTTTTTAATAGTGTGCGGAATTGAAGAGAGTTTGAGGACTGTTAGAAAATTGTTAAGGTCGTTGAAAGAGGCTTAATATGAAACGTTTTATAAGCAGTAAGATTATGGTCTGTGTAGTGAGACTATCTCGGTATAATTAGTTAATGGAAGCAGCTTGAAAAAGTCTACTTGAATTATAATATGCTAGTATATGTGAATGTAAAGGGAACGAATGAGCAGATTGTAGAGGAAATCGGTTAAAATAGCACTAAGTGGCTGCTCAATTTACCTTCTGTGATTCAAGACAAAATCTTGAGTGCCGCTAGGTCACATGAGATTTGTACCCGTGGTAAGCTATATGAGTGCGGATTATCGAATAAAGCATAGATTAATAGTACATAGTGTTCAGCAGGACAATATCTTATGGCGTTACGTGTGAAACAAATCGATAAAAAATGGAAATGAACTATAAAGGTTGTGTGAAGAAGCGGTGTAAATGAGAAAAAATGAAGTACCCTAGATGTTTGTCCATGTGAAAAAAAATGATGATAGTCGGTCCTAAACGGATTAATATAAAGTCAGTGAGTATGATGGAACGACAGGGATGGGGGAACCTGAAGAAAAATGGATGAGTCAAAAAGGATTAACGAGGCAGTTGAAATGAGAAAGGAAGGAAAGCGCACAGCCGCAGGGGAGACAGTATCTTGCCCTGGGAGCTGCTTTATTACCGCCTGTGTCAGGACTGAAACACCTCATTGACAACTCGCAGAATTAGGGGATCCATCGCGCTCCCGTGCAACTCTATTGAATTGTTCTGACTGCGACGAATTTTCTCACTTAATTGTATAAAGGGGCCCGTTCGGCTGAGCTTCTTTTTCTTCTTGTTCTTCATATTCTTCTACTATTTTCCTATTCCGATGCATTGTTACGCAACGGCCCTTACCCTCAGCTTGGCAGAGAAAAGATGGTGATGGAATTGATGGTGATGATGATTGATGCAGATAAATATATATATATATATAATATATAATATATATATATAATTATATATAATAAATATATATATCTAGTATATAAACTATAATATATATATAATATATAATATATATATAGTTACAATATATATATATATATATAATATAGTATATAATATATATTATATATACATATAATACATACAAATAAAAGATATATATAATAAATATATAATATATAAATATAAATATATATATATAAGATAATATATATATATATATATTATATAATTATATATATATTTATATATATCTAATATACTATTAATATATATATATACTAGTATATATTATCAATTATATATACAGATAATAATATATATATATATTATATTAGTTATATAATAATATATATAAATATTATATATATATATAATAATATATATATTATTATGCAAAGTTTTCTATATAAGTACTTGTACTGTTACTTGATTGATAAAATTGAAAGTAGATATCGATTCAGAAGTAAATCGTTGTACCTGTAATGAACAAAATTCTAATACTGGTCACTTTAAAACAAATAGATCTTGTACCGGTACTTAAAAAATTACTTGAAAGCCAACCCGATGATATAAATATATATATAATAATATATATAATAAATATAATTATAAATATATATATAATATATATATATATAATAATATATCATATATAATTATACTAATATAAATATATAATAATATATATAGTATATTATAATATATATATATAAATATATATATAATATATATAATTAATATATAATAATATATATTATATATATATATTTAATATATAAAATAATATATTATATACATATAATAAAATATATATATATATATATATATAGATATATATATATAATATATATTATATAATTATATTACTGGAGGAGAGAGAAGAGAGAGAGAGAGAGAGAGAGAGAGAGAGAGAGAGAGAGAGAGAGAGAGAGAGAGAGAGAGAGAGAGAGAGAGAGAGAGAGGAGAGAGAGAGGGGATACAGGGGAGAGAGAGAGAGAGAGAGAGAGAGACGAAGAGAGAAGAGAGAGAGAGAGAGAGAGAGAGAGAGAGAGAGATGAGATGACGAGAGAGAAGAGAAGAGAAGAGAGAGAGAGAGAGAGAGAGAGTATGATGTCGTGCTTAGTGTGGTGGAACAGGCATTACAATTCGCTTCTCCTCTAGACAAAACATTCCGACACTGACGCCTCTAGTACAGTATTTATTTTACCTTGAGTTGCGCAAAATCTTTTTCCCGTTAAAAAAAAATTATATTTTTTCACTAGCTTAATGTTCTTTTCCCCACCTTTATTTTCTAAAGTTGAACTCTCCGAACGAAATGCCTTCCCTAAACCCAACACCGTATTAGACAAATCCATTGTTATTCTTCCATCACTCTACCCTCAAAAAAAGATTTCAAATTGATCAATCACTCAAAAGACTTTGAAACATCTTAATATTTCTAATAATATTCACTTCATTTTCTATTTCGGAATTTTGTTGGATCTTTTACAACTGTTTTCTATCCTAATATAATTTATTATCTTTCCATCCAACAAAAGACGTAACTTTCATCTTTTTTCATTATGTAGACAGGGAAATGAGGGGCGGAAATTAATTAACTAATTAATTAACTCCCAATTAATTAAAAAAAATCTGTTCTTATCTATATAGCGACTTACACTCATATACTGTATTTAAATAATCTTAAGCGACACACATTCGGTATTCGCTCAATGGTGAATATTCGCGTTCATCTACTTGGCGAGGCTTCTGTGTTGAAAATTTTAAGTTGGAATGACAAATATTTGCGCAAGAACTGATTGAACCTATCTGCACACATATATACAGCAGCATTCATTTTATATATAATAAGGTATATATTTTATTAAATACACTTATAGCAAGCATATTCGGACACATACATACACACAGACACACACAAACACACTCATCTACTTGGTAAAGCTTATGTGTCGAAAGTATACTTTCTAAATATTTTTTTATGTAATATATATTTTATAAAATTATATGCAACACTTTAAAAAATAATTTGCAATTCACAGCTACACAGGTACGATTTATTTTGAAACTTGTAGCTCTTTATAACTTGGGACCGTACTGGTTTGGGAATTTAATTATTTGTTTTATCCCACAGATTAGCCCATGTAAGAGAGCCAAACATATCTGGATTTGTAGGTCGCTCATTTTGAAGACAAAATTTAAAGTCGTTTAAAAAGTTAAGAATTGAGAAAAAAAATTCGGTTCCAAGGAAAAATTTGAACTAAAAGGAACAACACTAACGTTAATTTTGTAATCTTTGATAGGTTACGGGATTGGGAATTTATTTAGAAATTTGTTCATTTAAAAGAGGCAAATCCAAGCTGAGCTTAAGTGGTGAGTCAAGTGATGTGGTGCGTTTAATTTTATAGGACATAATTAGTTCGCTAGAAGAGGAAAATGTCTTTAGAAACTAGAATTGGAAGATTCTTTTTTCTTTGCAAAAAAGACTTAGATTTAAAGAAGGCTTATATGATGTGTACTCTATTACTTATTAGCACCCTACGGGTGTTAGTGAATTGATATAGATATTTTATATTTGTTTTTATAGAGAAGTTTTTCATAAAGCCCAAGAAGAACGAGGACAGTAATTTGTATGTAATATTGTGAGCCGTTTTTTAAAAACATAGGTTCTTATTTAATAGATACAGGTTAAATAAATAAGTGATATAAAATAATAATATCGCACAATTCATTTGCAAAAATTTTTATATAAAGCAGCGTGATTGTATCTAGTTATAAGAGCATTGACATTTACGTGTGAGTTCTCATGGGAATTTTAATTTCAACTTTTTGTCGAGGAATTAAAAAACGAGCTTCCACTTGTAACGAAGAGCGCCAAACTAATCTGAGATATAGCGCCGGCTAATTTTAAAGACTATAATTTTATAATTATCGTGTAAAAGAAGAAATATTATTCGAAAAAGAAATTTCAGAGAGAACAATATTGAATTATAACAAGCGGACGAAGATCGTAGTCTTGTACTATTAAAAAACCTAAGCGTGGATTTGGAATTTAGTTAGAATTTTTATTTCTAAGTATAAAAGTTCACGTAGAAATAAAGAGAGCCATAATAGCTTAGCCTTTATGTGATGGAGGCCGAGAGTTTCGAATTTTATGGACCCTTAATTAGGTCGCTACAAGGTTTATTAAAAATAATGGGTAGTTCTATTTTTTTCGAAAGTTTATGATAATTAAAGCGGAAAGAGTGCGTATTTTTAACTCTTATTGTACCTTGTATTGCACCTTAGCGGGGAGTTTGTGGGCAATTATAATTTTATATTTGTTTTTGAGTATATAAAGCAATTTCCCCAAGCAAGAGAAGGCATGTCATATGGAGGAATTTGATGTAAGCCTAGTGGTTAAAAATAAAACAAGTAATAGAGACCTAAGACATTAAAGCGTCCCCTGTGTAAAAGTGGGTTAATTTAAATTGATTAACAAATGTTAAATAAGACGCAAGAGTTCGAACAAAGGTATTAAAGCAAGATTTAATTTATGAAGAAATGTAGAAATCTTCCGCTAACGATACCGAATCATGGAGTTTGGATTTAATTTTTACTTTTTAGCTTTATAGCTTTAAATGGCATGTGTACTAATGTAGAGAGAGCCGAAACCGATCGAATTGCTATAGGCGAAACGTTTCATTTTAAAGGACATAATTATAATCGTATGATTTAAAAGTTATTAAGAATATTGGAGTAAATAATTGCCCAAGGAAACATGTAGAAACAAAGGAGGAGCCAAAAGATGCCCAAATGGGAACTCTTGTGAGACTTGAGCTTTACCTAGCAGTGGTTGTGGAGAATTTGTAGTACTAAAGCAACAGATTGTAGCTCTATAAACAGTTGGTACGTAACGTGGTTTGGAATATTGAAATCGCTGTACTTTTGTTTTCTTATATTTCAAAGCATCTCCGTCTTGGTTCTTAGAGAGAAGCAAAATTATCTCTGGTTGATTAGGTCAAGGCCCACTGGTCCAAAAGTTTTAAAAGACATGAACTGTTCCAAACGCTACGCTCTAAAAGATGTAAAATATTGAGAAAACAAATTTTCCCTGTGCGAAAAAATAAGTGTACCTAAAGGAAACCGAGTATTATAAGTTCATAATAACTATAAAGTACCCTACAGGAGGTGTGGGAATTTATCTTAGATTTTATTCATATGAGCACCGATACCTAAATAAGAGGAGCCAACGTTACCCTTGACGTGGGCCGTTTCGATTTTACTGAGGACTCTTAAATTTAAAGTATATCCGCCTTACAAATGGTGTTGATAATCATTATGGATGGCTTTTTTTTTTGGAGCCAAATTTCTTTTTCAATACAGAAGAGCTCATTTTTAACTCCAGTTTTTACCTCTTCGCAACCTACTTGGAGGCGCTCTTTGTGGAAATTATTCTTATATTTGTCTTTATGATTATAAGCGCATTTCCTAAGGCTAAAGATGAGACGAGCCCATAGATGAGATGGTAGTTTCGGCTTTTTAAAGATGTTGGTGTGCTATTGATCTCTATCAATCATACGGCAATACTCGCAGCGCAATGTGCTGTTGCGAGGAACTGTATCACTCGACGTAGGGCCACCACCTCGCCTCTCTACCAGAACGCCAATTATTTACGATAGATTACTCGATCTATATTAAAGGAAGTTAAGTTTGATAATAACTAGGCTGCAATGTGCAATGCTTCTTAAAAAATTCTTAAGTATTGTTAATAGTCTGTATAGTTCAAATTTCATTCCCTTTATAACTTTTTAATACTCCTAGGCTGGTATGAGTGTTGTACGGCTTGTGTGGTGCTTTCCTTCTTTGTGTTCTCCAGCCCAGCTGCATACTTTTATATGTGTGAATATCCTCTCTTGCGATCTTTCTTGTGTTATATTACTTTTCCCTCAATAGGTTGATCCATCTGAAAAAGGATACCTCTAATTCCAAAGTTTCTTAAAGAAAAGTGGTTTGATTCCTAGAGGGGAAACTCTGTACACAAGTTTCACTACTCGAATAAGGGCGATGAAGTGTGAACTTTTTGAAATAGCGTGTATATTACTTACCCCCAACACAATAAGGGAATTTTGATATAAGGGGCATCATGCCGCAAGTTTTCCAGTGAAAATTGTTTGAATTAAGAAGTAAGATGAAACGAAGCAAACTGTGTATATAAAAGTAAAAGTTCTTCCAATATTATCTCGTAACATGGGGCCATATTTATGTGTGTGTGTGGGAGTGAAAATTTGTAATCTGTTCAAATTCTCTTCTTATTTCTCTCTGCCAACATCGCCAAAGTTACCCTTATTCGCACTTCAGTATTACTGTAATTAAGCATCGAACTGCATGAACCAATATTTCTCTTATCTCCTTGTATTTATGTGTGTGAGGCATATCAATTTGTAACCTATCTCATATGTTAATTTGGGGAGTCTTAAACATAACTTAGTCGCGTATATCCGCTTAAACATGTACATCTATTATATTTAATAATATAACAGAATTATATTCAAAGACTTGAAATTTATTTTTATTTTATCTTTGAAATAAGAAATTCTTAAAGTTAACTCAAAAATACAATCGAGCGCAACTATATCTATAACTCATTTATGTTATCACTCCTTAGCCACAATTTTCACCCTCATGTCCAAGCTCTCACTATTACTTTTGGGTTATCCCCGTGCTGCATGTGCTACATATTCTACATCAGCCAACACTACTATATCTACTATGGTGTGTCATTCTAATTTCCACAATTCCAAATCCATTATTACATCTCTGTCTTTCCTGTTATACAGTGCCTAATTGAGATGGACAGCATTTACATTTGGTGCATGCGAAGCGGCGGAGCTGATTAAAATGCACAAGAAAGTTTGCCCCTCTACGAATCTAATTATAGTAACAGGATTCTCCATGCGATACACAATACATAGTTAATAGCTATACACTAACATACATTATACCCTTCTGCACATTTCTCATTTCGGAAATACTATGTTATATCTAAGAAACGCTCTACGAGCAAGATCCTAAGGCTCTTTCGTTCTAAAACTTCGCTTCAGAAAGGCACGTTGGTGAGTTATGGGGGAACATTATCTGATAGCTGTGATCTACGAACATTTTTGCGTTTCTCTCTGATGGTGATAATGCAAAACATGATTACTCATCTGTGTGGAACGAAGATTCCCCAATAAGTATTCTAATGGCGAGCATTTTTATGAAGGAGTAACGCTCGCGCTCCATTTTTAAACATATAATTTGATTATAGAGAGTCTCAGACGAGATTAAAAGAATCGAGCATAAATAACTAACCACAATCCTTCCCTCTGAGTAGTCGACCTATCTATTACGACTAGCAGCATACTTAGAACGAAAATCTACGAAATATAGTGTTATATTAGTCTTTCTTATATTGTTTATCTCTCTCCCTAGACATGCTACTGCTGAATCATAGGATGTTTGTTGGTTAGAGCTGTTAATTTTTTAGACATAGCTCTTATTTTCACTGATATAGATAAGTAATCTTATTCTGTCGTAGGCACGTAGGAATAAGACGGTTAGTAGAGGAGCACCATCATACGATATGATGTTACTGATGCGAGTTGTGTATCATCATATATATTAGTGTGTGACGATCCTCCCGTTAATATGGAGGAATCCTGGCATGTAATAACATCTTAACAGTAAGAGAGAACGTAAGTTATGTTAGGAGAGTGTTTCCTATTATTTTTTTTTATATTGTATTGATATCGTAAATGGAGGAAAAAACAAATTAGGAATTAAGCATTATACGATGTCTTATAGATCTCCTTATACTGTTGAAAGGTTGAAAGCGAAGGTTTTTGAGTAAAATATATATTATTATATATATATTTGTAGATTTTTTAATAATAAGGCATATTTATTAACTAAGCTCAAAATTACATGCAACTCACCGGATGCCATTTCTATGCGTGTTCAGGATCGTAATTATTAGAACAAACTATAGACATCTAAAGTCTATTTTGAAAAAGTGTTATTCTATAAAAAAAAAAATGTGTACTAAGTTTTAATACTTTTGCGGTGAGTGAATAAGTGTAGTTTAAACTCACCTTAAGAAGTCACTTATATAAAGATATGTTTAGCTAATGATATTTTAGTATACTTTGGATTATAGCTGTGTAAATTCTAATAATTATACTCTTTTAGTAGTGAGCCGTTGAACATCTTAACTATTTTACATTTGTGTTTGATGTATAAGCATCTCCATGTAAGAGAGTCCAAAGACACGTTCTGCATCTGTGTTACGGGCCTTCGGGCTTGTCATTTGGTAATCAATGACAGTAGATTTTAATTAATAAGTATACTGTGTTATATATATAGACTGAATTAAATTAATAATAGTATATATGTGTATATTATTACATAATATAATTTATTTAAGTATTTATGTTAAAGTAATAAAATTTTATATTTGTTAATAAATTGAGTTTAATTATTCATAAAAAGATGTCAAATTCTTTTAAACTTGTTAAATTTGTACGCTTTAGCGGGGATTTTGTGGCCTGGAATTATTTTTTATTTTAGTGTTAACTTTTTCATTTTACCATAAATGGAAAGCATAGTCCCTAAAGTAAGTGGAGAGACTATTCTAATGATATAATCTTATTTTTTTGATTGAGAGGCTTGTATTGTTTATTTTTTTTTATGGTATCCCGAAGTAATATATAAATTAGTCAAGCGTAAAATTACTTGTTTTATGAAAAAAATAATGAGTGGTAACTTTCTATTTATTTTATATTGCTGTTTTTATTAATATGAAAACATGTTTTAAAGAAGTGCTTTTGAGGTTTTTCTAACTCTTTTAGCCGTATTGTTTATCCTACGAGGTTGTGGGAATTTATTGTATGATATTGTTTTTTAAGAAGTATTTCCTTAAGACAGCAGAGAGGACCATCTGATGTGGGCCCGGTGACGTAGTTGTAACCGAAAAACAGTAAGAACCAAATATTTAAATGGAATCAGCATTATAAGTTAGAGAGTTAAAAATCAATATAAAATAAATGACTATATTCATTGACTAGTATAAAAATAATTTTATTAATGATCAGCAAACGTATTGGTGTAGCCCCTCCTATATTACTTGGACGTACGTGGTTTGGTATGGAATGTGTGAATTTTTATATGTTGTATTTAATAAGATAGTCAGATAACTCTCCCGTCTTGGTGTAAGAGGTGACTGAGCCAAATTAAAATTATTCTCCCTGCGAATAACCTGAAGGGCCTTAAAGACTTTTATAAGATTCATTTCCAATTTAATGTCGTTTAGCCAAAGCTTTTAAAGAATAGTTGATTGGAGAAAAAATTTTACGGAAAAGTTGAATAAAGAGAATAGAAGATACTTGTAACATTATAAGATCTTGACTGTTACCTACGTGGTGGATTTAAGGGATATTATTATCTTAGAATTTTGATTCATTTATATTTATTCATATTAAAGCGATCGCTGTTTCTCACCTTTATTCCCTAATGAAAAATGAGCCAATGACGAGTTTTCATCTTGAATTGCGTGGACTCTCCCGTTTAATCTATTTAAATGGACGCGTTTGGTAATTAAGTGTCGACTAAAAATGGTAAATTATATTCCCTTTGTAGAAATATAGTAAGTTAGATGAGTTGTCCTTTTTTTAGTAGGAGAGAACTTCTGTGATTTAAATATATCTCCATCATGTTATCTGAAACTAATTATTTCCCTTGCACTTTACGCCGAGGTTTGGGAATTGAGTTTTTTTACATCTTAATATTCAAGCTGAAGTCATTTTGCTTAACTTTCCTTAACAATATTTTTATGGCGTTAATGAGAACTGAGTCAGTTATTTTTTTCCGTTTTTAGTTCGTGGATGTTATCTTGGAACGATTGGTGTGGGCCGCTTTAAAGGAAACAAGATGAGAGGTGTTAACAATATCCATTAGAGGATCGTTAAAATATAAGACCTTTAATTAATCCCAAATTTCAATATATTAATGCCAAAGTTGTTCGGAAAATTTTTGTATTTATTATAAGCAGAAAGAAATTGTCTCCAGCATGACTTTATACTTGGTTTGACAAAAGAGTTCATGCAAGTTTATATTAAATTACTTTTTTGTTTTAGTAAAAGCATTTCATTCTCCATTTTGTTAGAAGAATGATGCGCTCACTTATCCATATCCTGTTGTTATATGCATTTTAAGGGTCCTGCATTCCTCATTTTAAAGACATAATTATGATAATCAGCAAATAATTAATAATGTGTACCAGAAAATTAAAAGTAATATAAATTAACTGGAAAAATTCTGATATGCAAATAAATGGAAACAAGGTTGTCAATTTTTTTGTTAACTTGATCTAGCGCTAAACGAAGTCTATGGGCCGAATTTAGGCTTTAAGAACAAGCCTTTCTTTCGAGGGTAAATGCCAGAGTTCCCTGAAAAAGGAGAGTCCCGCAAGAACTATATTATTCTAATAGATGTTAGGGCCGATTTTAATTATGGACATAATTTTAGGTCGCTAAAATGTTTTAAAAATAATGGAGATTTTTTTGGTTTTTGGGAAAAATTTTGATTAAAGAAGGCTTTATTTAACTGTTTACCTGTTGCAACCTACGGGGTTTTGGGGAATTTATTTCATATTTGTTTTTATAAAGCATTCCTAAGCAAGAGAGAGCAGCATTATCTTGAGTGCGGGCCCGTTTTAAAGAACATAGGACGAATTTTAGTGATCGTAAAAAGTTTAAAAAATAATAACATATTCTTTCGGAAAAATTTTATTTAAAGCAGAGCGAAGATTGTTATTTAGTATCACAGAGTCTAAAGATGGTTTGGGAAATTTAATTTTTATAATTGTTTTATTAAAGCATCTCCCTTGTAAGAAAGGCCCACATATCTGGATATAGGCCGGCTAATTTTTTTAAAGACATAGTTTAAGTCGTTTAAAAGTTAAGAACTGAGAAAATTTTTCGGAAAATTTGAATAAAGGAAAAAGTTTGTAACACTTATAACTTTTGTACCTTTACGGGGATTTGGGGAATTTATTTAGAATTTTATTTCATAAAGCACGTCAGTAAATAAAGAGAGCCATACATATCAATGATGTTGTGAACGTTTAAATTTTTTTAACCTTAATTGAGGTCTGCACTATATAAATAATCTTTCAAATAAATAAGTTATTTTTTTTATTTGGAAATATTTTGCTTAATGAATATTTTTAATTTATAATTACTATTTTACTTTTGCAACTATTATAGTGTTATTAGGAATTATTTATAATAATATTGAGTTTTTTTATTATAAAATGCAATTTCCTATCGCAAGAGTGAGACAAGCAAATCTTAGTATGGTGTGGTTGCCGTTTTAAAAACATAGGAAATATTATGGACAGAGAAAGGTACTTAGTGTTGGTAGTTAAATAATAATGAATGTCGATCCCAAATTTGTCAAAGTTGGAAAATTGTTTATATTGAAGAATATAGCTCTTTTTACTTCATAAGAGTTTTAATGAATTTCTCAGTACGTGGAAATAATTGGGAATATAATATTCAGTTTTTGCAACTGTAATAAGATTTTCTCCATGTTAATATGAAGCGTCATACAATATTCGGGATGATAGGACCGGCTCATAATTTTTATAAATAGAACATAATAATTATAAGTGCTGTTATTTTAAAATTAATATTAAGAATTAATAAGAAAATAAATTTATGATAGTGTTTTCTTGTAGGAAAAAATAGTCAATTTTTTACCTCTCAGTGTATATCCCTTGAAGGTTCTGCAGAGGTTATGTTATTATAATAAAGGAGAATATATTGAGAATATTGTTTGATCATAAACCTTTTTTTTACTGAATAATGAGAAGTACTCTAACATATCTATGAATGTGTGGGGGGCCGACCCGTTTAAATTTGTTATGGACCATAGAATTAAGGGTACGCACGTAATTAATCCGTTTTAGAGAAATAATGTAGAATTTCTCTTTCCTATTGAAATTTATTTGCCACACGATAATAGCCTTTAAATATTTAATTTATTCGATACCTAAATGAGCACAACGTAAATTATTGCACACTTTTCAATCACATCCTTTTGTATTTTTTAAAAGTCCATTTCACTAGAGGTCAAATCGAGAGAATATATACAGACTATGCTGATATGTGGGCCTCGTTGGTAAAAAACTATCCACTAGGAACCAAGTTGAGATAAATAGAATCTGTTGATAAACAGCAAGATGACTAAGCTTAAAAAATCTAATGCCTTTTTTTTTAATTTTACATGGATAATAAGAAATAGAATGAATGCATCCCGTTAAACCGATGATGTGTTCAGGTCTTCAAATAATTAAATTAATTAATAGAATCATTATGGTTACATACAGTTGAGTTACACAGTAAGTAATATTATACCTGTTTTTGATTTTAATATAAACGCATTTCATCATCTTTGAAACCTAAGAAAGCCAAACATTATACTTGGATTATAGAGCGGCTAATATTTAAATGAACAAAATATTTTTTTAATTTCGTTTATATTTTATGCAAATATCCCTAAGAAAGAATAATAACAAATAATTTAAATGATGATAGGATTTGCAAGTAAAACAAGATTTGGTTAAATATTAATTGCTAAAAATTTTACCTCCTTATTAAATAAAATTCATACTGTGGTTTTGGGAGTGAATTTATATAGAATATTAAATATTCATATTTAGCATGGAGAAGGCCTATTAAAAAGACAGCCCAAAATGGCCTAATAAAGAGGTCATTTTATGGAACCTTAATTATAGGTTCACGCTTAAAATGTTTTAAAATAATGGAGTGTTTTTTTTTGGAAATTAGGTAAATTAAAGAAGCTTTATTTTAAACTCTTTAACTTTGATGATAAGTAATATTATATATAGGGTTGTGGAATTTATTTATATTTGTATTTATATTAATTCCTACAAAACCAAAGGTTCAAATAATTTCCTTTAGTAAGCTAAGTAGAGGGCCAGTGAATCCAAGAATTTCTATAGGATGATATAGTAGGAACCTCTTTTCTGAAACAAGACAATTTGTTACTCCCGCCTTGCCCATAAAGAATATCATTCTCCTGAGTAGATAGTATACTAACTTATTAATTTAAAATACTTTATATAAAATAATATTTTAGATAAATATTGCTAAATTGTGAGTATTTCGAGAGATTTAATAGAGATTTGAATATTAACCCATAGTTAGCCAAAGGATATTATATTTGTTATAAGCCTACTTAATATAAATAACTTATTTTATTTTAAGGTACAAAAATATACACACAAGTTAGACGTTATACTTTGTTACTACTAGGTGATTCCCTTAAATATTAGTTGTTACTTTATCCTATCAAGTTAAGTACCTACGGACCAGAATCTTCCATGAGTCCAGAAGTACCACAACATTAATACTAGAAGCAGGCGTTCAATATTTAATAAGATGTAAAGCCTAATTTTTACTACTCTAGTGTCTTAATAAGATTAATGAATCCTTAGTAAATAATTTTCGGAGATGAAAACCTCCTGTATAAAAAATCCATTATGTATCATATATATACTATCCTCTTTAGTATAACTTGATAGCCTACACAGGCTCAGTTTGAGAAGTATATAATTATATTTAATAAGAATTTTTTTTCTAGAAAAGCAGCATGATCTTAGCATAGAATAGATAAGATGAACCAACATAATATCCTTTGAGTTTATGTGTTGTAAAGTTTTTTATATTATTGAGGAGCCATAATTATAATGTCTAAAAATGTTTTATAAAAAATAATATTATATATATTTTATGTATTTATTAAATTAATGAAATAAAAGTTTTAAATATGAAAAAGAATATATATTAATTTTAACTTCTTTTTTATCCGTTTAGTGCACCAAACGGGTTAGATTTAGGGAATATTTATTTGAGATATGTATGGGTATTTTATAGTAGAAGCGAGTATTTAATTAAGCGAAGAGAGAAATAGATAATTATCTGGATGTGTGTAGTAGCTCACGTTTAATTAAACCCACTGTATACATACCAAATATATTAAGATCCGTTAAAAAATAGGTGAGTTAAAAAAATAATGCTCGCGTTATTACTTTATGTATTCTCTAGCAAAAATTTTATATAATAAATTCAGTCACATATGAGTCTACAATGCATATTAAAACTATGGTATACGAGTACTGTGGTTATTTTGTTGGAGTAATATTGATAATTTGTTCATACTTATGTTGTTTATAAATAGCGATCTATTTATACTCAATTGAGTAAAATAAGATAACCAACATATAATCTGAGATGTAGGTCACGGCTCATTTTTAAAAGACATAAATTTAAGTCAATTTAAAGTTAAGAAGTGATATATTGAGAAAATAAAAATTATTACTGGAAAAATAATATATTGCTTAAAAGGTAATTTTAATTATGTATTAAATTATCTTATGTAACTATAGTTTCATAGGGTCTGACCAGGGCATTCTGAGAGCAATATAGTGGATTATAGAATGCTTTCTATCTTCTCATCTTCAAAGCACGTTCTAGTGAAACAGAAAGAGTCATATCTTTTACTTTGGTAATTTGTGAGCTGGAAGCCATTTGGATTATCTTACGCTTAATCTATTGTTTGTTCGGATAAAAAATGTTTTTTTTAAAGATAAAATGGAAGTCTTTATTTGGAAGAGAATCTATATGAGTGTATAGATGATAGCATATTATTTTAACTCTAATTTACCTTTGCACCTAGTCTGAGGGTTTGGGAAATTTATTTTTACGTATACATTTGCGTTTTTTCATTAATCAAGTGCCTATTTTTCTAATAGCCTACTGAGCTGACTCTCAGCTATCTGTGGATTCTGCGTCCGTTAAACATACATGTACAATTACTCTATATCTATCTATCTATTATTCTTTCAAATGCTTTAAAAATTAAATATATCTGCATTTTTCATTTAACTGAAAATTTTAGAATCATCAGAGAATCATTTAATGTCAATAGCCTCTATAGCTCATACCTTTCGTCTTCATCGTTATCGGTGCTTTGGCATACTTCTATCTTCTCACCTTTTGTCTTCGGTAATAACAATGCATTTCTCCTCTCCTCATCTGCTTTCAATGTATGCTTACTTCTTTATCTGATTTTGCTATTTGTCTCGGCTCCGCATTTTAAAGACAAATTAAGTATTCAATGTTGAATAACTATTAAGAATTATATTGAATAAAACTATTTCTTCGATATAAATTCTGAATATAACATGTAACATAATGGTAGTTACTTCTTAAGTTATAACTCTTAGATTAATCCTACGGGGTTTGGAATTTAACTATTTAGTAGATTATTCTTATTCATTACATATATAGTTATACACATATGTCCTTAATCTAAAAAAGTCCTATTAATCTATTTTAAATCAACTGAATATGTGCTTGCCTGTGCGTTTTTATATTGTTTCATGGACCCAGTACCACAACCCTTCAAGACTTTTATGTGCTGATAACGCCCTAAAATGTTTTCAAGTTGTAATTAAATGCAACACTTAGATTGCAAATCAGTATTTGTTTCTTGAAAACTGAAACGGATTGTGATTAAAGAAGCTCTATTTTAATGTTTTACCTTTATATATATGCACCATACGGGGTGTTTTGTGAATAATTTATTCAATATCTTTGTTTTTTATACGAAATGAGCTTTTCCCTAGCAAGAGAGACAGCATTATCTGTATGATGTATGGGCCTGTTTAAATAACACAATAATAATTTAGCGTAATCAAACCAATCATTTAGATGCGTACTTTTAATAATAAAGTCTAAAATAATAACATCCAATTTTTTAATCCGGAATTAATAATTCTATAATAAGCATTCTAATCAATAAGATTAATGTAGCTCTTTAATTTCATAACTTTTTAATTTAAATGTACTTCTACAGTACGCTATGTTGGCGTGCTTTGGAACATTTAATTTTAATTATTGTTATCTTATTATTAAAAGGCATTCTCCCTTGTAAGATCCAAACAATCTTATTATAGCCTGAAGGCTATATTGAAATAGAACATTATATTTAATGTCTTTACAAGTTTTTAAATAACATGCTTATAGTGAATTATTTCTCAGATATTAATATTATTTTTTCCGGCGTCTGATACTAATCTTCTTCCTCTTACAAATGCAATCTACAAGTTTCTGTTAACACATAACTTAAACTGTTACACGGATTTTTAACAACGTATATTTAGAATCTTATTAATCTAACATTAATAAGCACTCGCATATAAATTAAGATGACTCCTCAAACATACTCATTTTTATGTTATGTACACGTCGGTAAAATCATACCCTTTAATTAATAGTGTCTCGCTTTAAAAACTTTATTGGTGTTTAAAAATTTAATTCGAGTTTTTTTGATGGACAATAAACTTTATTAAATGTAATCTTTCTATTATTTTATTAATCTATATTTCTCATATAATACTATTTTATATTGCACTTACGGGTGTTTTCGTGAGTGTAGAATTTTTACATTACTTTATATATCTGAGTTTTTTATTATATAAAGTCATTCCGACGTCAAGAGAGAGCAGCTAATATTGCTAGGGTGTTGGCTCGTTTCTTATATAAAAATATCCATACTAGAGCACAAAGAGATATTAACGACTCCTGTAATTCATAAAAGTTTCATAATACAGTGAGATAATGCCCTTATTACTAATCCTAATGGAATGCCTACCAGTATAAAATAAATAAGACAGCTCTAGAGATTATGACCCCTCGTTTAAGCTAAACTTTTATATTAACTTACTAGAACGTGGATTTATGTATTTACATGTGTAAATTTTGTTTATACAATGCATTCCTATGTACAGATGTAGTTAAAAATATTTGGACTTTGCAAGATAAAGCTCATATATTGTAAGGACATTATTTATAAGTCGTTTTTAAACAGGTCTAAATAATATAGTCATGATAATTTGTTTCTACAGGTTTGCCGACCTTTCATTATCAGACGAGATAGGAGATCATTTGAATCCAAAAGAAAACGATTATTTACCAGTTGTTGCTTATAATAATTCACAATTATGCAACTTATCTGTGTGCCCTAATTCCAATTTATTATGAATTTTTCAATAATTTAAATCAATAGCGCCAAGTCACTTATTAAGAGTGAGCCCATTCATAATTCCTTTGATATGAGGCTCCGTTGGAGATTGTTCGTTTTCATTTTGTGAAATTATACTGCAATTTCCTCTCTCAAAATGCCAGTGATAATTAATATGTTTAATATTTTCAAAACATATCTTTAGGTCGTTACTCACACAAAAATCGATCAACGATTATTATATTTAATAAAGGAATCTAATTATTTGTCTTTTGTCTGTCTACTAATTTCATAAGCCAGACACAATTTTCTTAATTATTAAGTTTTGTCTGCGAAAATATCTCCTTTTTTAATACATATCATTCCTATAGCTGATCGTGGTTTAAAGATCTTTGTTGTTCATCCTGGTAACGCAGTTTATCAC
>JABUQX010129096.1:0-10494 GCA_015478945.1 Trachelipus rathkii | reverse complement strand
AAAAAACTCAATCAATATTATAAATCATGGCTCCATCATTCATGCGGAGACTTGCACACATAAATTTAATTCCCCGTCCACATAATTCAATTAACATACTTCAACTAAATATAAATGGTATTAAACATAATCATAAAGAATTTCTTCACACCACAAATAAATAAAACATTGCCTGACTCTCTGAATTCCCTAATTACACAATTTTAAGACAAGATAGGGCCCAGCCATAGCATGGTCTGGTTATCCTCGTAAACAAAAACATTGAATTCTGAAACACTACAAACCAAAAACAACAAATAATGAACAACGATCATACCTTCCATTTCCAATCAATCGAAAAAAAAATCAACTAGAAAAACATATAATCTGATAAATGTCTATACCCTCCATCCCACAGCTCAATTATAAGTCAATATATTAACCTGATACTGGTTGGGGACGTCAATGATAACCACCCCTCATTGCTCAACACACGCATCTAACACCAAGTGGTGATACACTCATAGATAACTTACATACATTTGCAATGCTCAACAACAGAATCAATTCAAAGAACAATCATTCGTTCCAATACAATAACCCACATATCCCAATTTCTTTTCTCCGCCCAAATCCAGCGAAACCGCACAGATAAAAACCTCTCAAGCACTTATCTCGATCACATTCCATATTATATACATTAATTAAAAGTACTTCATTAAACTACAATACAGAAAACGAGCAAGCATACACCGATTCCATAGAACAAGAACTTCAATCCTTCCAAACAACTAACTTTACATCTCTCGACAATACCGTATAACATTTCAATAAAACCATACTAAAGGCATCCAAGAAATACCCCCTCCCCTCCCAAAGGTTAACGCAAACATTTCGATACCAACTTTACACCAGAAATAGATACCCTGTTAAAAAAGAAGAACTCTCTCCGACAAGATAAACAAATAAATCAAGAACAAATAAACCTAATCATAGATCACAACAATGGAATAAACAATTTAGTAAACTCAAATAAGAATAAAAACTTCCAACAATAAGAATAAAAACTTCCAACGTCAAACACTACACTACAAAACCAATTCAACAAAAATATACCAAATAAAAAAAATCCCCACTTCATATACACAATCACCAACTACTCACGAAGGTACCTTTAATAATAATAATAAAAAAAATTCTTAGCCCAAAAAATCAATGCAATCTTATTATGTCACATTCCTCCAAAATTAGTCATAAACCTACAAACACCCACCAAAACAGTTTAAAAAAATTAAGAGTAATCAAGAAGCCTCTCCCTTCACTCGTTTGAGGTACTCAACCCCATCAAAAAAACTCAAAAACTCACAAGAATAGCATATGGTCCAGACAAAATTTCCAACATTCACCTCAAACACATTGGAACAAAAGCTATAGTGGTGATAACACAAATATTCAATACAATCTAGCAAATCAACACAATCCCATTTCGGGTTATCTGTTAATCCGAAAAAATCTTTTTACCATTTAATCGGTATCCGCAAATTTTTGTTCCAATACTACCGATAAACTATATGACGATTATTTATCCGATAACGCGTGTCGCGCGTTATCTGCTGATCCGATAAAATCTGTATCAATAATGTATCGCTATATTTGTTATTACCGGTATATATATATATTATAGATATATATATATATATTATTATATAAATATATATATAATATATATATATATAAGAATATTATAATAGTATATATATATATATAGATATATATATATATATATATTATATATATATTATAACGAATAATCGTCACCTTTCAACTCTTACCAGGCGCACCAAAACAAGGTGATACAGCCTTTATGACAATCTGGTGGTCCTTAACAAAGTACTGGTTGAGAAGAAAGAGGAACTGAACAAATGCCCGATCCAACAGAGAAATCTTCCAGTGTTTGTTCAGACAGACATTGACATTATGTCAGAATATGCTAGGGTAAATAAACTAAATATTAGCAAGACGTTATTTCAATTCTTTATTTCTTTTTTACTTTTTAGCTAATGCAGAGTAATGCTTCCATTTTAAAACTAATTAAATAATATTTCTTTTTCAATTATCAGGTCATGGCACCAGTTGCCGTTGCACTGATCAATCCAAGGGAGAAACAGGGCTATCTGGGCTGCCTGGATCCCCACCCTCATTTGTGACCAAAAAGAAACTGGTTGACTTGAAGACCAATGCCAATCTCCAGTGTTCTGCGACCCCTCTTTGTCAATACCTCCTTGACGCCATAGACCAGAGGTTCTCCAGCACTTTGAAGATGAGTAGTACCTTCTGGCCACTGCCTTCCTACCCCAAGTTTCGCCTGATGTGGATGAGGGCTTTTGAAGAAACAATGGCGAAAGATGTTAGAGTCAAGGCCCTGATGGGAGAAGAAGCTGGAAAGAGTATTGCGGGCGACCGAACTCGAGAATGTCAACGTACCAGCAGCAGCGAAGGAGAGACATGGAGAGAAGGACTACTACTCAAGCATCTGCTATGCTGATGAGTACACTGAACTAACTCAAGGTCAGCCGTCATCAAAAGATCAATCAAGAGTATGAGCTGCTCGCATTGTAAATTAATGGCTGTCAGGCGATAAATGACAGACAGCCTATCAGGACCTAGCTTTAACAATGAGAAGGTGCTCATTGATCTCGTTTATAAGGTAATACTGCAATGCCGTCTGCGCTGCGGTGGAGCGATTGTTCTCCCTTGGGGAAAGATATCTACAGAGCAGAGGAATTCTCTGTCAGTGAAAATTTTGTTCATGGTTAGGTTTCTGAAGGGGAACATACAAATTATGCAGAAGGCCAGAACCTAGTATTTATATTTTATATTGCATTAAATTAATTAATTAAACTAATTCTTTATACTATTTCACTGCATGTATTTAACCGTTAATGTCTGGACACTTCCATAACTTATCGAATCGTGTTACATCGGGTCATTCAACTTTAGAAAATAAAATTTTATTAAAAGAAGTGGAACACTAAGAAGCAAAGGGAAAATAAATTAAATTTATTTAATAAGATATCCAAAGTTTTACTAGTTATATAAAGCAAGTAGCAATATTCCCATATTTTCTGGGTACGTGTCGGTAAAGAAAACTGAAAACTTTATATTATAATCTATGAAATAGGTGAAAAAAAGATGTAATAAATTTATTTTTAACATTTTCTTAAAAACCAAAGTTGTGTTATTTTTAACATTTTATTTATAACAAAATGAAATACATAAAAATTTGGATTTATCGATTTATCGGTTATCGCCTTATCGGCGATATTTTTATCACGAGTTATCGGATATCGGTTTATCGTTATGTATTAAAGTTTTCGTTATCGATTTATCGGTTATCGCGATAACATTTTTCGTTATCGTGCCCACCTATGGCGGTGATAACACAAGTATTCAATACAATCTAGCAAATCAACACAATCCCATCTCTCAGGAAACATGCATGCATAAATCCAACTGCTAAAACACTAACAAATCACCCAATGGTCCTGTCACATATAGACCTACTTCATTACTTTCTGTAATATTTATAGTTCTCGAAAGGTTAATCTTGAACAGAATATCCTCTCTTATCCCACTCCCAGATACACAACATGGCTTCAAACAAAAACAATCCACCACTACACTACTTACTGATCTGACACAAGACATCCTCACCGTTTTTTTGCCAAAACCTACCACCCTCCCGCACTCTCCTAGTCCCAAGTCAACTATTAATAGACAAAGTATTAAACACCGAAATAAACACCAATGACAAGAAAATAATAGCAAATTTCATATCTGGTTTTACAGCTAGAGGCATACAATCACGCCCCATCTCTGGAGGATTCAGATATTCAATATGATATTCCAATACAGATATTCAATATGGTTCCAAAAGGCACCATCTTATCAATAACACACTTCAATCTTTTTAGGCACAATTTACCACCAACTGATATTCCTCTCTATGAAGATTCATGCCTATACAGACGACCTCACGATCACAGTACAAAGCTCCTCCATAGGTATTGCAAGACAATAAGTACAGTAATATATAATCTAATCTCTAACTATATGATGGTATAAGGCGCTACTTTGATTACATCTTTTTATCGCGTTGTTATGTTGGTTTAACAGGAATTGTAATGTTCTTAAAGTTTCCCCTATATAGAATGTTTAGCATCCAACGCATGGAACGCAATAAACTCCCCCCGATGGTATAGATTTTCTATTATTGTATATACACGCCCAGTGTGAATTATTAAAGCTTCCGAATATTTCGAGGACTCTCACATCTGCGCCTGATTCACTCTCTCAAATTAACTTATATTAACTATTTATTGTACGTGTATGAGTGAAGAATGTACCATAATTCTCTAGACCATTTTTTTATGGCCCCACTTTCTCTTTATCTCGGGTGTAATGCTTCCAGCCAAGTTCGAACATGACCATATATATCAGCCGTTTAATGATATGTGACTTCTATACTTGTTTGTATAGGCTTCATATATCATTATCGAAGCAATATCAAACCCACTCCTCAATCAATCGCATACTTCTCCTCTCTAGTTTCTCCTTGCATTACTCTCTCACTTCCATTCTCTCACCTATTTCTCATCGTGCTAGTCCTTGCATATACTTTTCTTCCTTGCCTTAATATTATTCCTTACTCTGGTCCTCTATATGGTTCTTCGAGTATCTTCCGATGCGGATCGTCTTCTACAAGATATAACATCCATCTCTGTCCGATATCTCTCTACTCTTCTCCAGCTGCTGCCTAACATCTTTACTCACCAATCTTATTACCGAATGATGAAAGTCTCTCTTCCAGTGTGTTTCCTCTTTCTCTCGTCTATTGCTTCTCTCTCTCTTTTGTCCTTGTTAATTCTGTATTTCTTTACTCTTCTCTCTCTCTCCATTTCTTCTTCTTTCCTCTTCTTTCTCCATCTCTCTTCTCATACCTCTCTACATATCTCTTCATAACATCTCTCTCTACTTCCATTCTCTCTCTCTGTTTTCCTTCATCTCTTCTATTAGCGTCACCTTAGATAATGTTATATTTTTATCCGGATTTTGTGCGCTATATACACTCGAACGAAGTTTCTAAATTCAGTGACTCATATAATATTTTATATATATATGAGAAAAAATTGATATGTCAAAATTTATTATTTTTATCTCTCTCAATATATATGCTCGATCAAGATATTCCTAGTATAGAGCAAAGTTCTCTTCCTTAATTATTGGTTGTAGTCTATTTTAAATCCTATTGGATTATATACATATTCATAGCTACACATCAGAAATCAATAATTATATTTAAATATAATTTCAAATTTACTGCTCAGGAAAGTGTATTCTTATGCAAAATTATAAGTAGCAATTTTAAATAGTATTATATATATATTTAATCCCATTATTTTCATATGCTAACTCAATCTCTTATTTATTATTAAGTTTTAATCATTATAAATATATTCGATTTTATTTATTTTTTTTTTTATTTTTTTTTATTTTATTAATATTTTTATAAATTTTCATAACACTTTCTTTATTTAAGGGTTACTCAATTTATAATGCGCCTTATATGGTAACACTAGAACCTCTGGTTGATACACTTAAGCGCATTATGTTTGTCACCTAGTAGCTGAGTTATATTTCTTATTAACTAAATCAAGATTATTACCATTCTCCAGTATTTCTGTAGCCGCTTTTCATTCTATATATATATAAATGTAGAAGTACTAATTCATCCAAACGTTTAGTTTACTTAATTACCACGTGAATTATTCTATTCAATAATATGGTTTAAGCTCTTTTTATAATTAACTCCCAGCTTCCAAATTTATACAATCAGGGTAATTTAAACCTCTGCTTCTATATACTCAAATGTCATTTCCACACATTACCTGTAATATTGATACTTTCCAGTACGTTCGTATCTATTACATTTTCCTTATTTGCCTTCATTTTCATTAATGTCTAGATTACTCTTGCTATATATCTGTTTACCCATGGTTATCCCTATCTTCTATACTATGTATTCCTCTTCATTTCTCTTTGTATTTATTTACCTTTATTAATTATTATTATAAAGCTTGTTATGTGTTATATATAAGGTATTAACATTATCTGTGGGGTATATTATTGCTATATAGTATCGTATTTTATAGGTATTATTAGCGACGTGGTTATTTTGCTTTCTATTGACGTTTGGGTTCGTACGTTCCCAGTATTTGGATGTTTCTATTGGTATTTTGTATTTTACAAATTCTAAATAATGGTATAATATATATTAATTGAGTATCTCATTAGTCATGCACAGTCTCCAGGATTAATGGGGGTCCATCGTGTCTTGTTATCTCTTGAATGTAAAACTACAATTAATAATTCTGAGAGTTCATTGAATCGTATTGGCTAATAACATTTTGTATGGAGAGAGATCGGCGTAGCATTTTATGTAGTTCGAGCATAGCGTAATAACAATAAAACATTAATAGAATTAATTATTAATTTAATCTATACATACCTTATAAGTAAATAAATTATGCGCTCTCTCAAGGAGTGAGAACATTACTCATCGCTTACACATCGGCAATTAGTTAAGTGATATTATGTCGTGCTTTCTCTTTAGTCAATCCCTCCTCAATCAATAATGAACATAATCATTTGATCTTATAACATTTCCATATTTTGGAAGATTAACTTTTAAAATCATTGATTTTAGAATTATTAATTAAATAGAAAAATTAAACCGTAATTATAATTTTTTAAAATTATTTTCAACCAGCGCTCATGGGTGGAGGGGCTACGGGGGGGTGTTCGTAATTGCTGAGATTGATGACATTGAAACTCTTCCCCGTGTTGCCTAATCGCATTTTTGTACTCTGCTTACACATTAAATTTAATCATAAAATTATTTTCTTTTTCCATAGTGACTCATTCTCCCGAATAGTCGCAATACTATTCTCTAATTCTCTCTAATCGAATGTGTGTTTCTCGCCTCGTACCTCACTCATACAATTTTGGGAGGTGACAACTGTCCTGCTAGGTCATATTAATTTAATGGGTGTAATCGCTGGTATCGGTATCGTCACTATCTCTAGAGATCAATAATTATTATAGCATTAGTTTGTTTATTTTTTTCTTTATCCATTCAGTCATGTAGTACATTTATCCCGTTCTATCTTTTTGGATATTTTTCACATATTCTTTGACTTACTCACTGTTGCTCTCCATATCGTATACCGTAACCTCTCCTCATTTGCTTCAGGCTAGTGATGTTTCACTCTTTTCCGATTCTGTGTGACCTCACTCTCTCTCCTTCTCTCATTCTGTTTCTGCTGGTATCTGATCGGGGCTTAATGAGCTGGACGGTTATCAGATTTCTATACCCGTTAAGTAATAGGGTTTAATCTCTTTTATTATTTTTATTCTGTGAGTTTAATAATAGTAATTATGTTCTCATCGCTTTCCCTGTTTCGATGCTCCTTCATCTTAGAGCCCGTGTTAGTTAGTAATATTATATATACGTGGGATCTTTTTCATTTACATAAATTAATAGTAGTTATGTTATATATACTCATAAATCACTTCCTCTCTATATTATTAATTGGCAATTAGATCGTTATAAAATTACCTTTAAGATATAACTTTCTTTGAAGTTATTTTTGCTCTGTGAGATCATTTATTATTATTTTTTAGCTAAGGCTTTTAGGGTTTATTTACTTATTAATTATATTTGTTACAATTTTTAATGGCGTGGAGTACATTTTTTACTTCAGTTCTTTTTATATTAGGAGCTATCTCATATAGTGATATGGCTGTTTTAAAGTCTTTTTATTGAGAACCTTATTAAATCTCAAATTATTTTACCAAACCGTACGATTGATACTTTATGATAGTACTGTCCATTGTTCTTTAACTATTACTTCTCGATCTTTAAATTTGTGGCATTTTTTAATTATCAGATTTCCAATATAGTTCAGTCTACTTACTCATATATATTTACCTTCATCATTCGTTACTGAGTATATTCTTATGTTCTATATTTTTTATCTACATATATTTACTATTCTATCCCTCGATATTATATATAGATTATACTTATTATAATATGAGTGTGTTATTTCACTTATTCTTGAGGTTGTCTTAATTTGAGATCTTGGTCTTCTATTCCTGATATTTCCTAACTGTACTAAATTCATTACTTTCACTTTCCTTATTTTATATTAGGGCACGCTCCAGTAAATACTATGACGGGCGTCTATGATCATATGTCGATAAACTCCATTTATTGCTATATTAATATTCAATCTTTGAAATACTTATTACTTTAGAACAAGTATCTGACTAATCTGTTTCAATATTTAGGTTTGTTGTTGTTTGGGCAGTGGTATGCTTGATTGTATCTTATATGTTATAAAATATAAATTTATTATAGAATATTATTTTTTCCTTATTCTTTTCATTTCTTATTGTATACTCTTATATTTCTTTATATATCCATTATGCCAAGTTTTATTTATAAATAGTGACTTTAATTTTTCAACGATATGATAATAAATATATATACTCAGCAAATATGGGGGGATAAGGAATCCTCTTGGAATATTCCTCTCCTTATCCTATTATTTTTACAATCATATTTTAATTTGTTAATATAATCATGATTCATTATAACATTTTCGTGATGTAGTTTAATATTGTTCTTCCATATTTGCATGACATTCACATTATATTATTTCTACTATATAAAAATCTTATCTATATATTACTGGAAATAGATACTGTTAGTGTAATAATTTATTTTTAATACTCTCCTTTTGTTATACTCACATATGAGTTAGCTAGGTCAACACTATTAATCATATAATAGCTTAATTATCTCTTAATTAGTCATCCAAGTTCATAATGCTTAAGTTTATACCTGTCTCTTAGCTACTGCTGTTCTATCTATATAGGTAATTCATAATATATATATATAATTAATTAAAATATCAATTGGTCTTATATGTCCTCACTCGTATGATATCTTTTTCCAATATATAGGCATACTATTTACTATATGCAATCCATCATGTTATGTTCAGCTTAGATATTTTTGCCGGATGAATATCAGGTGATAATAATATATATTTCTGCTCATTGGCGTGAATAGTCGTACTCGGGGCTTTATGTTTCGTCATAGAACTTTTCTCTATCTGTAATTAATTGTGTGCTCCGAATAATATTTTCTATGTATCATTGATGCATTCGGTGCTAGTATCCATTATAAGTATTGAGCCAATTGGTCTATATTCCACTGGGTTATTATAGTGTTATCCTATTAGTTATATTTAAGGGATAATATAGTGAAAACTATGTCTTCTCCTATTTGGTTATCATATTACCACTTATCTTAGGGAATTAATCAAGCAATAGTTTAATACCGTATATACAATATATAAATTATTATACTGTTATGATAAGCTAATTCTTTTGTTAAAGGTTTATCTCATAATGAACTGTAATTTATTTTATAACTACTAATAAATTATTATATTAGCACCATGTCATGGTTCACAGTGATTTTTACCAGTTACTTGTGAGTGATACGTACGTATATATCTTTTCCCAAAGGTTTCCGGTTTTGATGTATAAAATGGTCATTATACATAATTAAAAATTTCATTAAATTTCTTTCTATTTTAGAAAGATTTAACAGAATTCATTGTTAACTTAGTAACTCTTCATCGTTGCTTCCATTTAATACGACAAATCTTCGTCTTAATCTTCGTGAACCTTAATAGTTTGTTATCTTGTTGGTCGCATTCTGTGCATGTTATCCTTCTCTAGAGTTCATCCTCTTTAGTCTGTTGTCTACGTATTATTGGATTTGTCTTAGGTTATAATACTGAATACTTTATTATATTAATTATTCTAACCTCTCCAACTCTTCTATATAGATAATCTTATCCTTTATCATTAAGTCTTGTAGTTTAACTACTTTTGTATTTGATCTTATCTAAATCTTTGTTCTATATCTATATCTGAGTATATGAGCTTAAATTTACTTGCTTTTTCATGATAATATCATAATAATATTCTAATAGTTTTACTTTACTTTATAGAAATGATTGACTGTATAATGTTAGTTAGATACTCTACGATTATTATAACTATGACTACTTTACTGCTTACTTCTTAATCATAAATATTTAATGTATGACCTAAGTCTATGTATATTTACTATCCCAATTGTGATGTTTCCTTTCATACAACTCTTTATTTAAATTCTCAAGTATTAATTATTATATCTTTATCCTAAAATATAATAGTATCTCGCTATAAAACGTTAGTTAGACTAGTTAGTTATATCTAATATTTCCCATGAGATACAGGTATTATTATTTTATTGTTCCTTCTTTTCATTTTACCATTTTGACTATTTTTTTTATCACATAAATAATATTTATCTATCTAATTATCTATCTA
>JABUQX010129094.1:12500-36326 GCA_015478945.1 Trachelipus rathkii | reverse complement strand
CCAGATATTAAAGTATGAAAAAAGTTGGAGTGTTCTAAAATTATTACATAATTACTTATATTACTATATTAAGTTAAATACACAATGTGCGTACATGCATAATAAACTTTCCCCTCCTTACAAACCTTAATTTCTCTTTATGGACTTCCGTATGGTATCATATTATTATACTTCAAAAATACATCGAAGTATGTAAGTTCTTAACCTCTTCTATATCAGCTGTTGTAAATGCATTCGGTAACCATCGAGAATATCTCACTTGGTTTGTAATAAACACTTGATATACCAGAATTTTAAATAAACTAATGCGCTGAACATATGTTATAATATTCGTAAAATAATACCTTGATACAAGTTACAACAAACTAATATTTATAATACTGAAATGGGACGGTGTTCCAAAAGATTATCATTCCTCTTAGGATGTATGCTCTTCCACTTTGAAAATACAACGCTCTATATTTTCGCGACCGCGTAGTAATATTACGCCGGCGGGTTCTTGCGGCTGTTCCGCACCGGGTCGCGCTTGGCGGGCGCTCTTGCGTTTTGGCTTCACGTGATCTACTATAATCTAGTTGAATTAATTATTATCTATTCTTAGTAGAAATTAATAATTCTTCCTCAATGTAAGTATATTATAAAAATGATATACACTTTAGAAAATAAAACACTTTTAATACAAATTAGATAACTTGTGCACCGCTTAACAGCCTAAAATGGACTTATGATTTTAAAATGGATTTGGGGTCTAAAAAGATAATAAAACACACCTGCTCAAAAATAACAAGTTTAAAGAACAAAGTTTAATTTCAGCCAATCACAGGTTAGGTAAGGGTATGTAAAAACATTGTTTTTACATACCTTAAAACCAAAAAGGCGATAAAATAATTCTCGACAGATCACATACGAGGTCATATAGATATAAGGATTACTCATTTTATACCGACAAGTAATGGAAAACATTTCCTTCTTAACCTGCTTAAAGGATCTACCGCTCCAGCATGTTTCAGTTTGAAATATATTTATAAAAATAATTAATAACCAATATTTCTTGTCTATACTGGAATTACTTTTGACCTGGTATATTAGGCTTAAATTAGCCCTGATACAAAAAGGCTTATCCTTAATTTAGGCCTAACCTAGTTATTGCACCACATTTTTACAGAAAAAGGTTCAGTTTGAATATATTTTGACCTGGAATTAGGCCTAAATTCGCCCCGGGTACAAAAAGGCTTATCCTAAATTTTAGGCCAAAGTAGTTATTTCAACACACTTTTACAGAGAGAGGTCAGTTTCGTATTTGTAAGGAGTGCGGGTTGTTGTGTTGTCTCGTGTTGGATTGTTCAAGTACAATAGATATAATACTAAAGGAAAATCCGAATTATTTTTAAAAAAACTATTGAAATATTTAATTTTAAACATTGAGCGAATAATATAAATGGTAAGTGTAATAATTGTTAATTTTTTAAATTAAATACACTAAAATGCTTTTAATAAAATACCATGTTATGTTAGCAGAGAAAAGGCATATTTTGTTTATTTTTATACTTTATTACATGGCTAAAGATGATTGTAAAATTTTTGTTGGTACATCGTTTGTAAATCTTTCGGTGTATAGAGGGTGAGGTGCGAGGGGTACCTACTAATTTTGTGATTTATTGCATTAAGTACGTAAAATATTTTTTTTTTAATAAAAATTCATTAAAAGGTAGTGAACAGTTATTTTCAACTTTGATTGTTATAAAATTTATAAGCAAAAAAAAAAGCATTAACAGTTAATAAGAAATTCTTTTGTTAAAGATAATGATTGATTTATTGCATAATTAAGAACCTTTTTTTGAAATAATTTTATAATCAGTGAATAATTAGCATAAATGCAGCCATTTAATTAAAACATAAAATTTTTAATAAATTATACGTTATGGTTCATACAAAAGAACTTATTTTGATATGTTATCACTTATTTCTAATGGGCGAGTGTGTGTGGTTGTGTGTGGTGTGTGTGTGTGGCTGTGTGTAGTTGTGTTGGTTGTGTGTGGTAGTGTAGGTGTATGTCTATGTACTAAGTATAATTGTGTGTGTGTGTGTACAGTGTGTGTGTGTGTGTGTGTGTGTGTGTGATGTGTGTGTGTGTGTGTGGTGTGTGTGTGTAAGTGTGTGTGTGTGTTAAATGATATTAACAATAGGATGAGAGTAAATTAACACTAAAGTATAATAATAAAAATAAATTATTACAAATAATGTCAAAATTTAAAAAAATAATAAAAAATAAAAATAAAACAATAAATAAACATGAACAATAAGTCTAAAACAAAAATAAAAAACAATATGTTATTGTTATATGAGTTAAGCAGTAAAGCATATGAGTTATTAAAGCCAAAGGTAAAACATATTGAAAACTAAAACAAGTAAAACAAGTAAAACATATGAGTTAAAGCAAGTAAAACATATGAGTTTAAAGCAGTAAAGCAGTAAACAAAAGCATACTAATCCCCCTTTGGTGTATGTAACACCTCTATTTGATTTACTGATTTATGCTTTAGGGTATGTAATGTAATTAAATATATGAGTTAAAGCAGTAAAAACAATATGAGTTAAAGCAGTTAAAAACATATGAGTTTAAAGCAGTAAAAACATATGAGTTAAAGCAGTAAAAGCAGTAAAACAATATGAGTTAGCAGTAAAGCAGTAAAACAAAAAAGCATACTAATCCCCTGTTTGCTATGTAACACCTCTAATGATTTACCTGATTTACTGCTTAAGGTCTGTAAAGTATATGTCTTTTAATTAAATTTCATTACAATTGTAGTAAAATAAAATAGATTTTTAGATTCAGCCACTCTGGCTTTTCTTACTTACATACAATTTTTAAAAATTTATCAATCATAAAGTCAACGTAGTTAAATTTCTCTTAGTATAAGTATAACTGCAATCAATATATAAGTTAAACAGTAAACAGCTCATTCGCGCGGGAATATTTGCGCCTGCGGGCGCACGCGGCGGGCAGGTACGCGGGAAATATTGCGCCTGCTGGCGCACGCGGCGCCGGAAACGCGGGAACGTGGCGGGGGTTTGACCGGCGTTGCGCGGAAGGCGCATGCTGCGCCATGGTTATCAGCTTATGACCTAGGGGAAGACATCATTATTAGCTCTGTTCTATGATGGAGGGCGTAGAAAAGGCTAGAAAAGCGTTAGAAAAATGCATCCAACTGCCTTTACGCATCAATCCCCTCTATTAGTATGATAATGCATTCAATTGGCCTAATTTCCCATCCAATTGTTTGTCTTGTTAATGGACTCTTCCAAAGTTGATGCATCAAATTACTGACTCTGCGAATATTATATTCAAATCTCTAATTTATCTTGTATATGGTGGTGAGTGTAATTGGACAACTTAAGCAAGAGAGAGTGTAAGCAATATCATCAGTTCTTCTAAAAGTGTCATAGTGTGTATGTATGTAAGTCAAAGTGTCTATGGTAGTGATGTAAGTGTAAGATGTCATTATTGGATGAAGTGTAACGTGCTTATACACAGTGTTTACGTAAATGTGTCGTATAAGTGTTCATCCAGATGTATGTGTGTGTGTGCTAGTAACAAACGACAATAATACTAAATTTGCTGTGGTAGTGTGTATACAGTGGACATAGTGTATGTGTGTAGGTGTGTGTGGATTGTGTGGTCGTGTGTGTGTGTGTGTTTGCAAGTAATATTATATAGGCTATATAAGTGATAGAAAAAGACTTAAAACTCATAGTAGGAAGCATTCTAGCAGCTTATGTAATATACACCAACGATTCCTCATAACCTTATACCTGGGGTAGACCACCCTAATATTAGGCTTAATTCTAGGGGTCAGGGGAGGCTAGAAAATTCTTGAAAAAAGTTTAAACCCACTCATATGGCACTATGTGGCACTCACTTGGCACTAGTTGGCACTTATTAGGCACCCATTTTGGCACTCACCTTGGCACTCACCTGGCACTCAATATGTGCCACTCACTTGGCACTCATTGGGACCCCTCTAATGTCTTCTTATTTTTTTTTTTTTCATTTGGCACTCACTTGGCACTCACCTGGCACTCATCTAATTCTCATAGAACACTTATAGAACATCACTAGATACTCCTTACGTTGATTGGGAATAACCATTCAAAAGTTGAACCATCAAAGCTGAACCATATCAATAAATCTTGAGTCATCATAAGATGGCATCATCAAAGTTTTGAGCCATCAAAGTATGAGGAACCATTTCAAGATACGGGCACCTATCAAGATGTGTAAGTGCGAATATAATGTGATCATAGTGTGGTATGTATGTGATGTGACAGTTTGGTTGTTAGATGTGTGTGTCAATGTGTGTGTGTGTGTGTATAAGTGTTATATGGTGGTGTAAGTTGATGTAATAGTTTAAAATTTGTATAAAGTTTTTATAAGTGCTGTGGTAAAGAGTGTATAAGTGCTATCGAAAAGAATGTGTAAGTGCTGTGGAAAAGAATGGATAAGTGCTGTGGAAAAGAATGTATAAGTGGTCTATGGAAGAAAATAGTAAGTGCTGATGGAAAAGCGGGTGTGATAATTATATAAACGTGTGTGTATAAGTGTCTATGGTGAGTGTATAAGTGGTCTATGTGTAAAATGTAAGTGTCATAAGGGTGAGTGTAAGTGTGTATAAGTGTCATAGTGAATGTGGTACTCAAAGTGTCATAGTGTATGGTGTTATAAGTGACATTAGATTGTGTTAGTATTGTGAGTGTTTGTGATGTGTGTTGTGTGTAGTATAAGTGTCTATGAGTGAGTGAGTGTAAGTGCTTTGGGGTAAAGTAAGTGTCAATGGTTGAGATGTAAGTCGTGTATAAGGGTCTATAGTGAATAGTGTGTTACATAGTGTACATAGTTTGATATGGTGTATAAAGTGTAACATAGTGTGTATAAAGTGTCATGTGTAATGTGTCTATGGGTAAATGTAGTGTCTTATGGCCTAGCTAGGAGTGTTTGCGATGTGTAGTATTTAAGTGGTTCTATAGGCTGAGTGTAAGCTGTAATTAGCGTAAATTAAGTGTTCATATGGTGTGAGTGTATTAAATATGGTTGAAGCTGTGTATTAATTGTCAATTAGTGAATGCGTGTACAAGGTCATAGTGTTATTGTCTGTTGAATATAAGTGACATAAGTGTGTCATAAGTTGTCAATAGTGTAAGTGTCATATGCGGTAAATCGTAAAAATGGTCAATGGGGTGAGTTGCTAAGATAGTCTATGGGTGAGTGTAAGTGTGTATAAGTGTACATAGTGAATAGTGTGTTTTATTAAGTAAGTGCCCTCAGCGAGGTTATGCGTGTGAGTGTATAAGTTTGCCTAGCTCGCTACCTATATGCGATTGTGTGAACCCCTGTGCTAGGTGGTAGGGTGTCAAAAAGCTCGGTGGGCTAAAAAATTGTTTCTCAAAAATTTGGGTTCTCAAAAAATTAGGGTTCTCAAAAATAGGGTTTTCAAAAATTAGGGTTCTCAAAAAATTAGGGTTCTCAAAAAATTAGGGTGGGAAACGTACGACGGATGCTTCGCATCCGTCTGGCACAACCCTTCTTCGAATGGTTGCAAAAAATTAGGGTTCTCAAAAAAAAATTTGGGTTCTCAAAAAAATTTGGTTTCTCCAAAAAAATTTGGGTGGGACACGTACGACGGATGCTTTCGTACTCTTGGCTACCAAACCACTTACACTGAAGGGTATGCAAAAAATTAGGGTTCTCAAAAAAAATTTGGGTTCTCAAAAAATTTGGGTTCTCAAAAAATTTGGGTTCTCAAAAAATTCGGGTTGCCCCAAAAAGGTTAAGGTCAAAAAAGGTCGCGGTCAAAAAAAGGTCAAAAAGGGGGCGGAGCTACGGTGTCCAATATCCCCCTGTTACTACTGTCAGCACTGAACTGGAAGGTGCAGGGAACATTTGTGTTTGCGCTGGTTGTTTTTTTTAAGTTTGCCGGACACGTCAGTCACTGACCGGCTGCTGCTAGGTGAGGTAGTGTTTTGTTTGAATGTTATAATTTATTTTGAGTGAGATGACGGAAGGTGTTTAGCAAAGATCCTGCATCAAATTATGCCAGAAGCTTGATGGCACACAGGCGTAAACAATTCGCAAGATTCAACAGGCTTTTGGTGATAATGCAATGGTGAATATCCAAATAAAATAGTGGTAGAACCGGTTTGTAAATGGCCGCATATCATCCAAGGGGGATCATTGTAATGAAAGCCGTTAAAAAGCAGGAATGCAGAAGTCGTTCAGAAAGTGTGATCCTTTATAGTGTCAGATCGTCGTTTGATTGTGAGAGAAGTTGTTGATGTATCGGTATCAGCAAAATTTCTGTTTGTGAATTTCGCAGGTGGATGCCAAAATGGTCAAATTTGTGCCGGACATCACAGTGAAAGCATTCAACCTCACCGAGACTAAAAACAAAAACATGTTTGCAGCAAAATCATGGTAATGGTGGTTGTGTTCATCGCTTCCCGTTGCATTTTGCATCAAGAATGCGTGCCTGAAAGAGAATCGATAAGTGATAACTAAAGAATATTTTCGTGACGTAATCCGTCGTCTCTGTGATTCAATTCGTCATAAATGATGGGATCTGTGGTCATCACAAAACTAGAAATTGCATCATGATAACACCCTCTTCATTCGTCGCTACTGAATCGGAATTTCATGATAAAGCCAAGGATTTCAATCGTTCGCCAAGCAACTTACTCTCTGGGTATGACTCAGTATGATTTTGGTTTTTCTTGAAGCTCAAATCTCCAATATATATATATATATATATATATATATATATATCATATATATATATATTATATAATATATATATATTAAAATTATTTTATATATTGCGTCTATATAAATATTACATTTCATACATTTATATAGTTTACAAGAATATAATATATTATAATATTATATATATATATATATAATAATATATATAGTATATACATTGCGAGTTTTGCTTTTTGGGAATCTTAACTTGATTATAAATAATATGCACCAGGGCTCTAAGCATTTCCTTATTCTTAATTATTTCCTGACAATTTCAAGAGTTGTCATACATTCCATACAAAAAATAACAATATAAATACCAAAATAAAGTATAAAAGGCCCAAAAAAGTTAATAAAATACAAAATACAACAAACAATAATATATATATATAGAGTATATATATATATATATTTATATTATACTATAATATCTTTCATTCTATATATAATATAGTATATATATATAATATACTATCTAACTTTACTTTATATTTACAATATATATATATATATATATTATAAATATATAATAAAAATACAAAATAAAAGGAATTACTTAAAGAATTTGATAAGGAAGGTAATAAAAAATAATACATACACGTATCACAATATATAACAGCGCATAATATATATAACATAATACAAAACATAATTTATACATATATAATATAGTTATAATACTTAATAATTACTATTATAAAACCGAAAAACCAACCTGCTTGAGGTGCTCACCATAAAGATTTTTCTAATGTAGCTGCTAATAAATAACTAGATTAATTAGAAAAGTTTAGATGCGCCATTTGTCGCAGTGTTAGCGGATTTGGACGAATAGTGAGTGGTTTGATAAAAAATGATACTAGAGTACCTAGGTCTGTTTATTGGTTGGTTTGGGCAATTACTTTAAAATATTTGAGACGGATAACGGATCGTGTTTTTAATTTGCGTATTCCCTGATGTTTGAGTTGGGAAGATTAGTGACAATTTGGCCTGTGCGTGGTGATATTTCCAGGTGCTCACTTGTTCGAACAATGAGTTGGCGCACAATGCTACCAGCATAGTTAGCTGAGCAGCTATTACATTGAAATATATAAACAACGAGAGCTCGCAGGATGTCCGGCAGTTTGTCCTTGGGGTTTAAAATACTATGGATTATATTATTAGACGGGAAAATCAGGTTGGCTTTAACTTGTCAAATTGTATTATTTAAAATAATTATTGAAAGTTCCTTTTATAGTTTTTAACTTAGAATATTATAATATGGAAATTTTAAGTATAAAAGTTTCTTTTCAGCTGTTAAGACTATGTGTTCAATATTAAGTTAACAATGTATAGAGTTTAAAAATTTATAAAAAATCGAATTGTGTTCAGTATTAAGCTAACAATGTATAAATTAGAGTTGAAAAATTGTGTTAAGAAATCGAATTCCTTGTGAACTGCAACGAAATCGGAAGATAAGTGATAGACTCTATGAATTAAAGTTTTAATAATGTTGAGTTTATAAAGGTATAAGACTGAAGTAGTTTAACCCTAATCCTGTAAAGGTGTTTTAACGAAAAATTGATGTTTTAAAACCGGTTGAATATTTTTTAATAAATAAATCTAAAAATTGCAAAGTGTTGTTTGACTCGTCCTCTTTTGTGAATTTTATGTTAGGCAGCTGGTCATTAAGAAAATGAAAGAATAGACAGACTTTATTATTATTATTATTATTGTTATCGAAAAGGAGAAATGTATCGTCCATGTAGCGTTTGTAAAATGTTGGTTTGATGTTTACTAGATATGTGGCTAACCAAATTTTACATAATGATTTAAAAATGTATTACCTAATGCAGCGCTTAGAGGGATCCCATAGCTAAAGAGTTGGACGGAAAGTATAATTTGTTATCGAAAAAAATGCCAATTTTAGTAAATCTTTAAATTTTTGCTTTAAAAGATTTTGTAACATGCTTTATGTATTGAATATATATCTTTTCAGTAAGATGTGGATTGCTTCGTCTATAGGGATTCTACGTCAAAGCTACAGATATGGTAATTATGCAAATTATCGAAGGAATTTAGTGAGTCTTTAAATTAATTGGAGTTCCAAATTGGAAATTCATTACTTTTGAATGGGGTTATTAACGGAGTTAAAAATTTTGCTAATTTATAATTATGAGCATTATAAGAGGCTAGATTAGGGCATATGGGGAGGTTAGGTTTGTGTACTTTAGGGAGACCATGAAAAATGCCATATGTTGAACCTCTAGAGTATATTTTACCATAAATTCTTTATTTAATTTCTGTTTCCTAAATAATAAACGATAAAAAAAAAAAACGATTAAATTTTTCTTCTAAGTTTAGTGATAAATTTACGGGATTAAGATTACACGGTTGAAATTTGGAAGTGTCTGATAATAAATAAATAATTTTGTTTACATAATCGTTACTATTCATTATAACAACATCTTGACCTTTGTCAGGCTTACAAAATATTAAAGTCTTGTCTTGTTTTAACTTTTTTAAAGTATTAATATCAGATTTTTAATTAGGTAAGAAAAACCGTTTGATGGTTTAAACTTGTAGTTAAAATTTATGGACAATACACAATTTATGAACCTAAAAGCATAGTCTTAACAGCTGAAAAGAAACTTTTATACAATAAATTTCTATATTATGAAATTCCAAGTCAAAAACTAAAAAAGGAACTTTCAATAATTTTAAATAATACATTTCTACAAGTTAAAGCGAAACTGATTTTCACGTCTAATAATACAATCCATAGTATCTTAAACCACAAGGACAATTTGCCGGACATCCTGCGCTCTCTCGTTGTTTATCAATTTCAATGTAATAGCTGCTCAGCTATCTATGTTGGTAGCATTGTGCCCCAACTCATTGTTCGAACGAGTGAGAATCTGGAAATATCACCGTGCACAGGTCAAAATATCAATAATCCTCCCAACTCAAACATCAAGAAACAGGGAAATAAAGGGGACGTTGCCCCCGCTAAAAATCGAAATATCCGTAGAAGGCTGAAATTTGGAGAGCGAATTCGGAGCCGGATTTCTAGAAAGACTTGGACTCGGAATCAGATGAGTTTGCCTCGGCACCGGTGCTAGCTCCGGTGCGGTGCTGGGTTAAGTAAATATTTGTTTATAATAATACAATATTAGTGTCTTTATATATGTTATTGGTCCTGTAGATCTCTAAAATGGTGGTTTTAAGATCATGAGGGGCGTCTAGGGACCCCCCGGAGGGGAATCCCCCTCGTAGAAATGGTTGAAATGTATAAGAGAAGTGGAGAAAGGAGTCGGATTCGGACTCAGAGAAGGAAGAAGTCGGAAGAAGGAGTCTGAGTTCAGAAGACGTCGGAGTTCTAGTGCGACATCCGGGCTGCGAGCTCGGTGCGGTGTAGTTTAATTAGAAAACATTCCGTAAACTTATATACAACCATATTTGCGTGTCCTTATATATATTGTAATGCGGGTGATCTGTAGACTTTCAGAAAATTTGATTGTGTTTCAGGTATAACCTATCAAGAAAAAAATAAATAAATAAATAAATAAATAAAATTTCTTATTCTTTTTGTTTATAACTAACAAATTTACGTTTTACATACCCTAAAGTAGTAAATCAGTAAATCGGTAATTCAAACTGCCCTCTCCACCGATTTAGTGATTTATTGATCTATTGATCTTTGTTTCGAATTTCTTATTTTACTAAAATTGCACATGTTATACATTATCCCTAAAATCAGTAAAATCAGCTAATAATTCAAACCATCATCCAGCCACCCTCCTGCCCACTCCATGATTTACTGATCTATTGATCTATTGATATTTATCTATTGGTTCAAGCTTTAACTAGTCATTTCTCATTAACTAAAAATTTTAAAGTTTTTATCATACCCTTAAATCAGTAAATCAAAACCACTCACTCTGTTACCCTATTTACCTATTTATCTATTGATCTAATTGATCTATTGATTTAAAATTCATATTTTTTAGTAAAATGTCATGTTTGACATACCCTAATATCGAAGTTAAATCAGTTAAATCGAAAACAAACCATCCTCTCCCCCTCCTAACCATCAATTTGATCTATTGATCTATTGCATTTCAAAGTTCATATTTTTTAGTTAAAAATTGTCATGATATAAGATCATATCAATATTAAAAGCAAATAAAATCTAGTTTAATCATATCCTTATCCACCCTACTTACTCGTGTCCCGTTTTCTTTAACCTTTACCCTCCCAATGATTCTACCGATCTATTTGATATAATTGATTCCAAGATACACATTTCAGTGTATCATTTTGGAATAAACATTAACATAAAAGACAAGTTCTTTATACACTGATTCAGGGAATGTATGCTTTTTATTTTAATACGATTTTCATCATTAATAAGAGTATCGTTGATCACTAGCTTACATCATCCGGTCTAAAAATTTAATGTACAACAAACCTACCTAGCACATTTCAATCACGAATAAACGGTTAAAATTAACACAAAGTTCCTTAAACAACAGTAAAGCAACTAAACATAGAGTATCAAAATAATGTTAACCTTTCTACCCCTAACATTTGAGACTGGGTTCTTATCTCTAACATATTTCAATGTTAATATTTTATACCAAATTAATCAGAAAAGTCATGGTAATATTCAACAAAAGTTCAACCAGTAACCTTAACCAAGTACCATTATACCTTAAACGGATAAATACAAACCATAGTAAATTTTACAATATTCCTCTGCTTAAAGCTTAAACTATAAATAATAAATTCTTAATCATTATACATACCAGGACAGCAAATAATAAACGAGCTATCTATTAACAAACTAATAACTATTGAATCTACTGTATTACAACTCGCATTTTGAAGTTATATATTTAGGTTAAACATAACATAGAAAACAAGTTCTTTATACACTAAACCAACTAATATATGCTAAACGTAACAAAGTTTTCACAACTAATTAAAACAAACCCACATCATCCAATAAAGTAAGAATATATTTAATATACAAACGACAATACCTAAACACAACTTACGATAGCGAATTAAAACTTATACTACCTCCGAACATTCCTCATAGTTTATACGATTATAAACCATAACGTTTCACATCATCCAATAATTATATAGCAGCTAAAAATTAGTAATAGTATATATACCCTACCCTAAACATAAGAGCGTATATCGACAAAGACGAACTAACCCCGCTTATTCACACGTTTTCTATAAGACATATCTCTAACACTATTACGATATGTTAATTTTACTTGCCATAGTAATAATTTAACGAGCAAATCCATACCCTAACTTAAGTTCTATACCTAATAAACTATACGCGAACGTTATGATTCATCCGTCTTCTTGAGCAGAACCAATTCTAGACTAAATGATATTAACTATATTAAAGTGTGAGAGGCTTAACATTAAAAAATATGCCAGTTATGATCGTGACCCACTCAAGAAATATTATCTAATGTCTACAAAGATGAATATGAAAACCCACCTACACACCCATCCTTGACGATACGAAGTGAAACCTACTACTAACCCCTAATCACCCAAAACATATAAAAAGATTTCTTGCGATTATCTTTCAAGTCAACGTTAAGCCTTATACCCTCTGACCAACGAATATTATGAGAACTAACAAAGAATTTCCACATAAATTAAATAATAAAGATACTAAACATTAGACATAAAACCATTTGCACTAGAACTTGTCCTAAGTAAATGTTTTATCACACTCGCAAAAAGTTCCACTGTGTACCTAACAAGTACTTCATTTAGACAGTCCTGAGACGAACAAACTGCTTAACATTAACAAAGTTACCATACTTAACAACAGTAAAGTACCTAATTGAAAGCGATACAATACGTAAATCCATATTCCACCCCCTCTGGTAATCCTTAGAATTTTCCTCCCATAGATTAATCTATACAAACAATCATTAATATAATAATAAGAATGAGTTTATCAAAAAAATTTAAACATAACACATTTGTACTAATTATCTACTTTTTCAAGACATATTAACGAACCCTCAAACAAATGTACTTTATAACTACAAAGTCAGTAACCATACAAACACTGGTCATAATAATTTAGCTATTCAACACTTTTCTGTTTAAATACAAATATTTTTATCATACAAAAAATTTCATTCCCCCAAGTAACCCTCTCCAACCTATAATATAATCTCGCCACATCAGAAAATAAAATTTGCTAATACATAATCCAAATAAGTTTCTTTTATCACATATAATTTAATTAAGCACTAACTATTATGAATATAAAATAAATCCATCAACACCTTTATTAATACAAACAGACTTTAATACATCTATATCACATAATCAATGAATCCTTTGATAGTCAAATATCAATCAGTTACCTGAGAATTATTTATAATAGAGTGATACACTAGTTCCTATTGCAACAAATATAATTTAACTGACGGTTCCTATAAAAGGGCTTTTGCAGACTCCACTACCAAGGACATTCAGTCCAACACTCACAGTCCCATAGAAATGCTTAAACCACCCGTTCCTGCAGTCCCCACACAGCATTCCTACCCACCAATCCATTGACCTTTAAAGTTTAGCTGATCCTCTCATGTTGATCTATTATGATTCCCCTGCAGATATTCATTATTATATAGTTCAATGTAGATCATGTTTTGCTGGCCAGATTTGATATTAGATCAAGATGATGTCAGAAAAACAAATAATTGTTCAACAATGATTAGTTCTCTTTTAACTAAATGGATAACTCCCTTAACCAATATATCATCAATGACCTCCTTTCCGCCTAGATCCAATATCCCAATAGAAGCGATGAGACTACATGTTTTATACACTCATTTAAGAAAGCTATAACAAAATCAATAATCCTCTCAACCCTTGAACTAATGAAATATATTTAAATTTGGATCATTATACAACATCGAATAAAAAATACACGTACCAAACTAACCACCCTTACGACATTCTAGAATATTATATTCCTAACTAAAATTCAAGAATAAAGGATAAATCCGAAAATATACTTTATAGCTCAAATAACAGTAATAGTTAGCCTAATACACAGCGTTACAAAACGTAACCATATACTCACCACTTATAGTTATCAAAGACAGTATATTTGCTCTCGCTAAATCCACATCCCATCAATGTTAAAATTTTTACCCCTAAAAGCTCCTAAGAACATTCAAGGTAATACAATTTAACATGAAAATAGCAATAACCCTGTATACATTAAATTATCTAGTGAACTGACAAAGCGGGGTAAGAATAATAAATTTGACTAATAAAAGTAATAATCGCATCAAGCTCCTAATATCAATTTAAACTAACTATATCGAATTATATAATTATCTATGAATACAAAATAAAATCATAAACCAGTGCAGAAATAAAACAACAATTTATATGCACTAAAATAACAATTTTTCTTAAAATAATCAAATCTCCAAAGAACAGAATAATTGCTAAAATACAATAATCTTCCCTTCATGTATTCCATACTATGACTTTTTTCAGTACAATTGACAATAATTATATAGATGTCATTTTCTATTGAATAAAGAAAAATCTATCTCGCGAATAGAAAAAGTGTAATTTTGAATTTTGCGGAGCTGATGTTTACACCTATGAATTGGCAGAATAGATACACCTCAAAGGACCAGAAGTAATAAAGGCCCTCTATCTCACCTATCCAACAACTACGGGTTTTTTCCCCTTTCCTGCCCCGGCCCTCCTCTTTTGCTGCGGTCATCTTCAATCCGCCCAGTCATTTATATTAATGTGTATCGCTATTTCATATATTAGATTTCTATTTAGTCTATGATTTATAAGTCCGTCCAATAAAAAGTTGTATCATTTTGTAGAGTTGAACGTTAAGTTAACTAAAATAAAAAATAAGTTCTTTTAGTAATACTGACCTATCGAATTGTACATTGACCTTACACTGACAACCGATATTTCTTGTATTATCATTCTCCAAAGCTTCAAACATATCATATAACTAACAAAGTCTAAAAAATAATTAGTTCCAGTCTCCGGTCGAAAAACTAGACATTAAAACCTAATAATCAAATGAAAAAGGAATAAGCAGTCTAAACATTACCTTTGACTGAAGTGCCTACTTTCTTAAAAACTAATAGAATAAAAAGTAACTTTAATAATACATAGCATACTCAAAAAGTAAACTCATGTGATTTACATACTTTTTTATCAAATACGTATCTGTTAAACATTTAATAGTGATATTTTTAATTCTAATTATACTCTTTACATATGTATATCTTATAAATAATATATTTTTATCAATCCTGTTATTTATTCATAAACCTATCCTTAATTATCTAATACAGTAACCAACGATAATTATATTGCATAATAAGGTATAACAAAATTAAATATATTTCATCATCAAAATAAAGCTCTTAAACATATAATAACTCTATTAATAGTAACTTAAAAAATATTAAATGTACAAAGTTGCGATAACTCATATACATATACCATCACGTTTATGAATAATAATCTTTGTCATAACATATCTTAGCTCAAATAATAATGTCTGCTTAACTATATAATCAATAGGATAAGTATAGCTAACAGGAACATATCAATAAACTTCTATAAATGTTTATTTCCCCACTTTTATCAGATCGTTATCTATTACGCGCGGCTAAGGTCACGAAGCTAGTGACAAAAAGATATTTAACAAAAATATCCACTACTATTTAATTGCAATGACTTATGAGAAGTGAGATTTTTATAAAATTAGTAACTAAATGATAATTGCTTTTTTAAGATAGATATTGTTCCATATAGTCTCATTATATCTCTAGTTTACTTCTAGTAATATATTATTAACATTAATCATGTTATACATTGGAACTATGTACATAATAAAACATTCATAGGTAGTACCATTAAGCAATAATTTCATCGAGCAAACCTAATATTTTTTACTCAGCGAAATAACTTACCAGTAGTGACTCAACTGGTATACTAAACTAATACATAAATCTAATCAGTTTGATTAATCACTTATTAAATAATCTTAACGTAATTAAAATTGATCTTTTATGTCTAAAAAGTAATTCAGTAATAGTTTATAATTATCACATTTTCAATAGCTAAATATTAATACATAACGTACACTAATCATTCACTACACCTAAACAGTTTTTCATTAACAACGTTCTTGCTTAATTTCTTAACAGGTTTAAAGAATGAGTAACATTAGTATAAATACTACTATAATATAATACTTTTTACGAATCACTTTAACGTGCTAATTACTCTTCGGCTCCGTTTAGGCTTTAATCAAAATATAGACTAATATAATAATCATTTAGATTAGATCTTTCATATGTTTATATACTCAAAAACTTTCATCGATAATGTCGCTCATAGTATTACAGTACATCAACTAACATACAATCTTTTACGTAACAACATAATACCGAGCTAAATTTTCAAATCGATAGGCTTAGGGTGGCAATATACCTCATTCTACGATAAAGGATGGATAGGTAGTTATATTGCTACCGCCTTTACTCACACTCCCTTAATTAGTAAGGGGTGATCCCTCCTATATTCACGGTGACGGATTCAACACTAACCATTTTTATCAATTAAACTTTTATATATTTATTCCATTTATTCATTGGGGATTGTGATATTTACGTAAGGTTATGATGGGAATTTGTTTTAAAAATTATATTATCGAAGTATAATATTAATAAATCGTATGTATATCCATAGCATATATATTTCTATGTTAGTTCAAGTATGATTAAATTAGATAATAGCGATTCACCGGTTAAATTTTTTTTTTATTAATAATAATTACCAGTTTATTGTAAAAATTTAAACATTTAAAAGATAAAATAATTAAAAAAATCTTATATGTTAGAGATATGTATATGAAAAAAAAGTTGTGAAATAGGTTACGTATTTGTACGCTTATATATATGAGTGGTGTTAAGGTACTATATACTGTTGTTTTAAAAGGATTAGTAACATGCTGATTTTAGTTAAGTTTATTTACTGTACTGTAAATATTTTTTAAGGTTTTTATATATATAAAATTAATTTAGTAACATTATGTAGCAAAGGCCTAAAAATAATATATATGCTTTCATATTAATTTAATTGTTAAAACCTGTGAACACAATAAACTAAATGAGTTTAGAATATAAAAAGATACTTAAGTCACTATGATTAAATATTTATTTGTTTAATTATATTATACTGTGTATAATAGTTTAAAATTTAAAACAAAAAAGTAGTAGACATTAATGCGGTTCACATAAAAGTTAATATAATGGTATTATACGGTTTAAGACCTGATTTATCAGCTCATTATGATATAGTTACTTATTTATACATTGATTTATATATAATAGTGTCAGGAAACTTTTTACTATCTAAAACCGACTTATTAGTAAAGTTATGTAAGTTAATATTCTGTAATGTTTAATATTGTATATATATATATCTAACCAGTACATGTAGCTAAGTGTGAAAATACTTTGTCTACGTTTTGCATATTAATATTCGTGTTTAGGAATATAGATAGTATTGTGATTAATAATAGAATATTCTGTTTTTTATGTTCAATGTTTATGGAAATAGTTCATGGAAAGTTAGTCAAGAGTTACCATTAATCGAATAATCTGAATATAGTGCTAATCTAATATTAGAAAGTTCAGTTGCTAATGATTACTGCTTATTTGTTTGAGGTATGTTCTTATGTATTAAAGTATGTTTTTGAATATCTCATAGTTTTAGCTTTTACAAGAATGAATGAAAACTTTTACTAATGTTATGTTATTATTACCGTTACGTGAATATATTCTTCCGGTACTTTGGTTAAGATAATATTATGGTGTGCAAAAAGTTTGTTGAATTATTATACTACCTACTTGTTTTAATAGAGAGATAAAGTTTATACATTTGTATATCAAAAATATTTTTAACTCCGTTTATACGTGTTTGAGATTTTTGTTGCCTATGGTATTGTGTTGTTAACACTTTTATATATTTTTTTAGATACCGGATGATGTTTATGTTGCTCTTGTATTAATGTTGAAAATCTTAGGTTACGTTAGCATGGAATGAATGAATTCGTTGGTCAGTGTGTAAAAGAACTTGACTTTTATTGTTATGTTTATACTCCAGATAATATGATACTTTCGAAAAAGTGTTGGACTTGAAATTCAGTTAGAATCAAAGGATTGATAGATTCATTTCGTGATATGGTATAATAATTAGACCGGCGAGGACGGGATAGTTATAAGACGCCTGATTGGGTTATTTGAATTAACTGGAACTTATTGCCTTTTATGATTATGTGAGTAAAAATCATAGACAGTTTTTTACTATAAAATTTAGGACTTGAATTAATATTTAGATCAATAGAAATATGGCTAAATTTAGTACATTCAATCAGTGATCAATGGATGAGAGGTGATTATATATATAGAGGCAGTGTTAGAGTAAACTAAGTAGAGATATTACTAATTATTAACTATGATTTTTAGTGCTTGAGTTATGTTAAAAACATGACAATTTTACTAAAAATATGTACTTCGACTAAATCAATAGAAATCAAATATTGCAATCAAAATAGTGAATACACATACAGGTCCTGAACCAATTGGATATCGGATACAGTACAGTAGTAGGGTTGGTGTAGATGAACTTTTAACTAATGATGGTTACTGATTTTTTCTGTATGTAAAAACTTCTAACTAATGAAACCATTTTTTAGTAAAAATATAAATATGATTATGAAATCAATTTATGAACAATAGAATCAATAGATTATCAATAGTGTGAGAATCAATAGAATCAATATAGTAATCTCAATAGATTCAAATAGATCAATACGTATGATATATATATATATAATATATAAATATATATATATTATAACATATAATATCCTCTATTATTGAATTATCTATTTCTATAATTATATCTATCATTTTTTGACAGAATGGGTGTAGCATGTGTAATGGTGTATTGAATATTATCACTGTAAAATTTACTGATTTAGGGGTATGTAAAAAATGATAATATAATATTATAGTATAATCCTCCTTTAGCTCTAAAAAAAAAAAATATTTATCCATAAATTTAATAATTCTTCGATATCAAGATCAATTTTTTTTGGCGTGATTTTTAAATGATGTGTGATGAATAGATGGCAGTTTTAGAGTTACTCTATTTAACTGATTATTGCTTTCAATAGGGTATTGTGAAATATATACGTAATTAGTATAATTGTAAGTTATATAAACAAATAAAAGAATAATCGAAAGATCTATTTTAATGGAGATTTATTTAATATTTATATATTATATTTATATTTATTTATTTTATTTATTTTAATATATTATATTTATATCATATTTAATCTTAATTTATATTCAATGTAAATTTATTTTATTAATTTATATTTTTTATTTATATCTTTCTTGCATGGTTCTGAAACCATTATTTTAGAAATCTACAGAACCCATAACATATATATATATAAGGACACCAATAATTGTTGTTATACGAAATGTTATATTTAACTCAGCACTTCTCACCGGCTCCGCCCACGTTATATATATTACCTTCAAAAGTCTTGCAAGAAGAAAATACTATACTTTAAATAATGTGACGTGCCTGGTTATAACTGATCTCTAGACTTCTTTCTGAGATCCCAGACTCAGTTCTTTCCGACTTCCTTTGCCATTCTCTTTGAGTCCCGAATCCCTACTCCTTTCTCTCCTCAATACTCTTAAACATCTATCAACCATATTCTACGGACGAGGACTGGATTCAGAAAAACCCTTGAGGTGAAACATATATAAGGAGCAACCAAGTATTGTTGTTATACGAATGTTTTATTACTCCAGCACCAGCATTCCGCGACTCCAGCACCTGGTCGCCTGTATCTTGACCTCCGAATCTTCTTCTGACTCAGACTCATTTTCTCCGACATCCTTTCTTCTCTGAGTCCGGTAATCCGTACTCCTTTCTCAATACTTCTTTTAAAACTATTTTAACCTATTTCTACGGTAACGAGGGACTCTACCTTCTGGGCACTAATCCTCCGATCATGAAACCACCCATTTCTAGGATCTTACAGGTTTCTAGTAACATATATAAATTAACACTAATATTGTATTTTTTAAAAATATTTACCTATTCCATCACCGCACCGGAGCTCAATCACCGGCCGTCGGAGGCCAAACTAATCCTTGATTTCCCGTAGTCCATAGTCTGTGTCTAGAAATCCGACTCCTGAATCCGATCTCCAAATATTCAGCCTTTCAACGAAAGTATTTCGATTTTTAGCGGGAGCAGTCGTCACCCTTTACGGGGGACTCGCAGGTGTATTCGTAATCTCGTCTACGGGACGAGATGGTAACGCCCATCCTAATTTCATAGCGCACTCCTCCGAAATTTTAGCCCAGAGATACGATAGCCTAACCCATGATAGTTATAATAATAATTAATTAATTAATATATACATTAATAAATAAATAATAAATAATTATGAATGTTAATAATAATAATAATAATAATAATAATAATAATAATAATAATTATAAAATAATAATAATTAATAATAATGAAATAATAACATGCATAATCATAATGTGAAAGTAATTAATAATAATAATAATCAATAAAATAACAAGCATAATTTAAAATAATGATGGTTTCGCGCAGGATCGCGCGTGTCAGTTTTGCGCCGGATCGGAGACCTGCTGACGTAACCTGCATCGCAGGGGCCCTCAAACACCCATATTCGAGATCTATGACCTTATAAACATATATTTTGATTCCAATATTGTATTATACAAATATTTACTAACTCAACACAGCACTGGAGCCAGCACTGGTGCAGTTGCCAACTCCAATTCATCAGGTTAAGGCTCCTTTCTCATTCTTCTATGTTATATCCAAATTTCAGCCTTCCTATTCTAGGCCTACCGTCCATTTCTTCGGAACCCCCTCTAGGGGGTCCCCGACACCCTTTACGAACTTATAATCCTCATTTTCGAGATCTACAGGTCCAAAAACATATATAAAGACACCAATATTGTATTATTATACAAATTTTTACTAACACAGCACTGCACCGGAGCCAGCACCAGTGCCGGCTCCTGCTCCAAATCCGGATCCGAATTATACTTACTTATTCCTCCTCTATACCATCTCAAAATTTCAGTCTTCTACGATCATTTCAATTTTTAGGGGGCCCACGTAACCTCGTCTACGACGAGGTTACGTCACCACATAGCGCGCGGACAAATTTTAACCTGATACGATAACTCTAACCTGAGTGAAAGTATTTCACGGCACGTCTTGACCTTGGTACTCGCTCAACTACTCCTATAACTACTATATATATATATATATATATATATATATAGGTATAGTATTATAAATATATATATAGTTATGATATATATATATTATAATATAATAAGTATATATACTTATAATATATATAATATATATATATATATTATGTATATATTATATAATTATATATATATATATATAATATATGATCAGTGATGGGCGAATCCGACAATTTTGGATTCAAATCCGAATCCCGAACCGTGTGTTGGAAATGGGAAATGCTCGAATTCCGAATCCGAATCCAGCACCTTGGATTCGAATCTGAATCCGAAACCGTGTGTGTGGAAATGTTCGAATCCGAATCCGAATCAGAATCCTTCATGAGTGGAATGTTCGAATCCGAATCCGGATTCGATTCCGAGTCTAATTCGAATCCTCCAATGATTTTTTAACAAAAAATAAAATAAAACCAAATACGACATATTTCTTATCAAAATATGGGATATTAATATAAAATTGTTTTTTCATTTATAATTTCTTTTTACTGCCTGATATATATAATTATTCCATGTTAAAATATATATATATATTAGATATTATATATATATATATATTATAATATATATATATATATAATTTATAATTATATATATATATAATTATATATAAGTATATATATATTATATATATATATATATGATATATATATATATTATTTAATACTATATAATATAAATATATAGTGATATATGTATGGTATTATTATTATATCAATTATATTATATATATATATATAGGTATATATATATAGTATATTAATATAAATATATATATAGATATATATATATATATATATATGATATTAAATCAGACAGATTAAAAAGTAATTAATGATTATGTAGAATTGAATTTAATTCTATAGCTTACCTTTTTTTTAATAATTTTTATTAAAAAGTTAATTAACTAAATATTGGAATTTTATTAACTATTTTCATATTAACGAATAATACACTACGTATTAAAAAATTAAAATTTAATTTTTTTTTAACATATTTCCTTTAAATATGTTTTTTCAAGTGTTCTGGATGTAACTCTATTTCCTCCTATGGCGTCTATACCCGCCAATTTAAAAAGTCCTGTTAAACAGCGTGAAGTTGTTTGCAGGAATATGGATTAGATATTTTTGTGCAAATTTTGGAAAAGTTTGGAAAAATGCCTTGTCTCTTTTGTTTTTTCCGAGTAGGCAAAAGAGGATTTTCTCCTACCGTTTCTTCTAGGAGACATGGGGCGTACGCAAGGGGGGGCTAGGGGGGCCTCGCTCAGTAACTTTGGTCGCGATAAAAGAGAGGGGATTTTTAGAGAAAAATGGTAGGACACTTGGCTTTGTTTCACTTTTGAATTTCTGTAGCTATAACTTCTTTGAAATAGATACTTTCAAATTCAATTATTGTATTTATTATACTTAATGGCCGCGCCCTAACTACAAGAAAAATATTATATATATATAGTATATAGTCATATATATAATTATATATATATATATATAATATATATATTATATTTATATAATATGTTTATATTAATGTATATTATATATTAATATATATATATTATATATATATATATTATATTGCGGAAATGGATGAATATATTATACGTTATATTTATATATATATATATATATATATATATATATATATATTATAATATATATATATATATATATATATATATATATTATATATATATATATATATTATATATATATATTATATTATTATATATAGTATATAATTTACTTCATTCGCAGGTTTCTGAGAAAGAATGAGTCGATCTAGTCTTAGCCCTCCTGGGCCTAGTATAGTCGGATAATGAAGGTATGTTTTCTTTTCACTACTAATTCTAGAGTTGGGCTCCTGTTAACTTCTGTAGAGCATAGATAGGTGTAATTGAGGAATGAAACGACTTATAAGGAATAATAGGTAATGATGTGAAATGCCTGTGTTATTTGTCGCGACACTAATAAGATGAGAAACTGTCTTGAAATAATTCATGGAAGCCCTCTCAGTTATGAATTTTGCACTGAATGCTGCACATCGATTCTCCTAAAACGAATTCAATTAGCATAGTTGGGTTTGAAAAGATATTTCTTTTCGCTGGCTGGTATATTCAAGATATTTTAAGTAGGAAGCACTCTGTCTGCATTGCGATTTCTTTTTTCCCCGCGAAGGGACTTATATTCTGTGGAGTAATCAAGTTCCTTGTGTTGTGTGAAATCCTCCTTCACGATATAATTTATGAGAATATCCCATGAATATGGCATAGTAGGCGCATTGTTGGATATATAGTGGTTTCATTTACGTAGAGAGAGCGCGACGGCAGTGAATTGTTCTTTTTTGTAGCGATTGTGCAGTGGACATGGCATAAGGTGTCATACTGGATCATCAGGCGCTCTTGCAGAAAACAAAAAAGTTATTTATCTGTTAATTATAACAACAATTATATTTTTTTTGTGGGTTTTATCACGATTTTACTCATCTACTTTCTTATTAATTGTCAGAACGATCTCTATGAAGGGATTTTCATAAGATTCTATATTTCGTTTTGCAATAAATTAAGTATTGCTGGAAATATTATTGTAGTTG
>JABUQX010129094.1:0-7500 GCA_015478945.1 Trachelipus rathkii | reverse complement strand
CAATTGAGATATAAAATTATTAGCTTGTAATATGATAGGGATATAATTAAATTTAGACTTATCAAGTTAAGAATTGATATTATTATTTACGTTAATTTCTATATATAAGATACTGCCAAATATTATAAAAAGGCAGAGTTATTATCACAAGGGCTTTTTGCGTTTCGTACTATCGTTCTTGAAACTTGTGATTGGGATTTTCTTTTAATATTACTTATGAGTAAAACTCCTGCTTTATCTTGATTGTTTGCTATCCTGCACAGTGACCTGATTATTAGAAAATATTCTCATTGGAACTTGAGCCTAGTTATCAGCCAAAGTTTTAAAGGATTTAATATAGTTCAAAACCCCTAGACAACAAACTATTTATTGATACTGAACCCGCGTGTCCTCATCTATAAAAAATCTCGACACGTTTTTGGGTGGCCTTGTCCGAGAAGGAATATAACTTGAACATTATTTCTTCATCACACCTGCTGGATTCAGATACTCACATCTCTTTTATTCTTCACGGTTTCTCCACTTTGTCAACATTAACAATGGACCTAGTATTACCAAATCCTGGTCCAATGGCTAAAGATAGGCCTAAACGGCAAGAGTCTCTCGAATCTCAAAGAAGAAGAGAAGGCCGACAAAGAAGAGAAGGTTGATGAGGCAGGAAAGAGCCACTATTGAGTGAAAGAGCGGAGAAGAATTGCTCAAGCTCAAGAAAGAAGAGAGATTGCTGAAGCATGAAAGAGCTGAAAGGAATGCCCTACTCAAGAAAGAGGAAGCTGAAAGGAATGCTCAACTTAAGAAAGAGGAAGCCGAAAGGAATGCCCAACTCAAAAAAGAAGAAGACGACAGGAAAGCTGAAAAAGCGGAACGCACACGGAACTTTGAATTGGAAAAATACGACTGTCCAATCAGTCTCAATTGTCCGTCCATTTATGCAATGTATATCCATCGACCAATGTTAAGGTACCAAAGTATGGCCCCGTTTCGTGAAGTCAGAGGGACGAATGGACCATGACATCCAACGTTTTTTGAGAGCTTATGCGATACTTCAAAATGGGATACGCAGTTTAAGGCTCTTTATTTAAGTGCGTGTTTAACTGGACGTGCTTTGTCAGTTTATAGCAAGTTGCCTCATTTTAAAAGCTAATGATTTTTTCTCAGATTTAAAGGAAGCCCTCCTTATTCAATTTTACATGACAGAAGATGTTAATGAAGGGCTAAAGTTCAAGAAGCCAAGCCCAAAAACAGATGAGGGCCCAATTACAATTACTGGAGTCGAATTAAACGTATCCCTGTCAAGATGGTGTGAACTCTCAAGTTTCAGCCAAGACTTTCAAGGTTTTAACCGATCTTAGGTAGTTGATCAATTTCTCAACACTGTTGCGGCAAAAGACTTAGCGCTGTTCATCTAAGAAGAGGTAGGTACCTCTCTATGTGTTAAACGACATCGCTTCCCGCGCTGACAGATTTCTTCAAGCAAGGGGTAAAGGAACTTTGGTTCAACAAAAGAAGACTTGAACCCTTATGTGGCATCTGGTAGTAACGAGGAAATACAAAGTCATATTACACCCCATCACACCAAAGTTTGTGGAATATGCCACAAGGGCGGCCACGATTCCAGCTCTTGTTATCCTGCGCAAGAATGGAAACAAGATTTCCACGCTAACCGACCATTATTATGATACATAAGGTTTCAAACGCGCGAAGTAACAAGGACAGCGGATAAAAGATGGCACGCCCCAAGAAAAGAAATACACAATGCTGCCGGATACAATTGATGATCCTATTAACAAAGGGGACTTTGCAGCTGCATGTCAAATTGTGGAAGACGATGAAGTGTGTGTTGACGTGAAAGTCAAAATGGTCACCAGTGACGGCATGGTTCCGTCAATGGAAGTCCAATCCCCGTATACTCATGTCATGTCGAGGACGCATTCAAATGTCAAGAGCATTCCCTCATCCCGTGAACGATGTTCCGTGAATTAGAGCGTTGAATCAGTACTTTCGTGGATACAGGGGTGTAGTGGCGTAAGTTGCTGAGAAACGAACGTTCGAAAAACATCCAATTCACAGGGCTGATTAGGTGTCAGAAAAATGCTTCTGAATTGATAACACTGTTAGGACGGCCCTGAGCAGACATTGGATTCGCACTCACGTTTTAACGGGGACGTCGAAGCTTTATGTCTGAACGACGCGTTGTTAAATGATTTAACATTGGGAAATATCCCGAAGGCCGCGCTAGGTCCGGAGCAAGGTTACGGAAATGAGATAAAATTAAAACCGCCAAGGACACATCCATTGGTGGAGGTTGAGTGTGATCTAGAAAATGCTATTGAAAATACAAATGACACCCAACGGTGGGAGACATCCCATTGTCGAAGTTACTGAGTGAGAGGTGGGCAGAAATATGCTAACTGAAATAAAAATGATGAAAATATTAATCCGACTGGACACGAGACCATTGTTCGAAGTGAGTGTATGAGAGGCTGAAAAGCTATTTGTAAATAAATAATATAAAATTATACCGGAGCGGTGGAGCTACTTTCGCAGTTGTTTTATGAAGCTGAAAGTGCTATTGTAATATAAAAATAATGATAAATTGATGTCGGGAGAGAGAGCGAGCATCCGTCGCCGAAATAATTCATGAAACTGAAACTGCTACAAAGGATAGTAAGACAGTGGAAAATTTGAATGGAAATCTCCCATTGCGAGAGAGAGCGCGAGACAAGAACTCCTCAACATTCAAGCTGTTTGAAGCCAGTATTAATGAGACAATAAAATCTGAGGTGACAGCGGTGATGCCTGAGGGGGTTAATAGTAGATTAAGAGGAAAGTAGTGTTCCAGTTAACGACTAGTGGGGAGGTGAATATGAAAGGAAGCGAAAGAAGAGAAAAAGTCTGCAAACTGAGTGCCATCTGAAAGATGGCAGTTGACGACTTCTTTGGAAAGTAAATTCAAGCTGAAAAAGGATATGCAGATGCATAGTACCTGAGAGAAAATAAAGAGAAGAGAAGGAACTTCAAAACATGAAGTAGAATCGGTATAGGTAGAACTGCAGGAACATTTACTCTATGATGCCTTTCTTCTCCTCTCGTTCAAGAATCTCATGCAGTGGAGAAAGAAATGACTCTCTGTAGTTAACCAAGAGGAAATTGCAGTGACCGCTCCCACTCCTTTTTCTCTACAAGGAGGTCCAAGGTCTGTTCATTCAGAGCATCCTCACTCTCCATCTGGAGCAGAAGATGCAGAGGATTATGTACCAACAAAATCTAGAGGAATGGTCGAAGGCGGTTGGGTGAAGAAGAACTTTGGAGTAAGAAACTCCACTTCGAGTAACATAAAAGAGTTTGCCATCTTGATGTCCTTCCATTACAATGTCGAAGGTCAGGATGAAGAACGCGAACGGATTGGACTCAAGGATCGATGCCCGAGAACAAGGAAATGCGGGGAAACTTCAACGTGATGAAAGCGTGGCATCAGTTAGATAGCCTAGGGAAAGACTTGGTACTTCTTTTCAGGCCGAAGTATATCCATGACGTTCCTTTTTCAGCGAAAAGAGACACGTCACTTTGCTTCTTAGGAGGGGCGTGTGTCAGGTTATCTTGCCTGAAGGCCATGGTTTCTCAATTATCGAAAGATTTCCTAGTTTTATTTATTTAATTTGAAAGACTATTATTAATGATTTCGCGTAATTATTTATTTAAGTTGATTCACTCATATTTTAGTTATTTAGATAAAAGAAGATTTATTTTGCCAATTGAGATAATAAAATTATTAGCTGTAATATGATGGGGATATAATAATTTTAGAACTTATCATAGTTAAGAATTGATATTATTATTTTAGCTAATTGCTATATTTAAGATACTGCCAAATATTATAAAAAGGCAGAGTTATTATCACAAGGGCTTTTTGCGTTTCGTACTATCGATCTTGAAACTTGTGATTGGATTATCTTTTAATATTACTTATGAGTAAAACCCTGCTTTATCTTGATTGTTTGCTATCCTGCACAGTGACCCTGATTATTAGAGAATATTCTCATTGGAACTTGAGCCTGAAGTTAGTCAGACAAAGATTCTTAATAAGGATTTATATAGTTCAACCCCTGAGACAACAATACTATTTGATTGATACTTGGGAACCCGCGATTGTCCTCATACTATAAAAAATCTCGGAGCAATATATATATATTGATTTATGGTGGTTTAAACCCATTGTTTTAGAACCACAATAATGAACCTATGGTTTAAAACCCTATAAAAGATTCATGTCATAAAATAATTAAATAATATTATTTTATATGGTTCTTTGCCTATGTTGAGATTATGGTTTTTTTCTTCAATTATTCACAAATCGAAAGAGTAACTGAGATATAGAGTAATAAAAATATTATTCTGCTGATTTTAATATTATTGTGAGAAAGATTATATATATATTATATATATAGTAATATATATATATATATATGATATTATATATATATATATATATATATATATATATACTATTATATTATATTACTATATATATTATATATATATATAGTAGTATATATATATAGTATATATTTGGTAAATTTAACATGTTTGATAAACATATTCTGTGTGTTCGAACTCTTGAGCGATTTCAGTTTTCTGAGCAAAAGTTGATGCCTGACATTGTCAAAGATTATAATAAACACGTCATTTGTGGAGGTGTGTGAGACAGCATTAACCAGCATAGAAGGGTAATGACTGTTAAAGCTGTGATGCGTGTTTATTTTTGGCAAAAATAATGAACATGGACTGGCACAGCTTATCACCACTCAACAGACCAAGATTTAGCAAAATTAATAAAGAGAGCTCTGGAGCGAGTTAGAACAGATGACTTCACGATTGGCGTATATTTTTAAATCCGCAAGATTCATGACGCAGTACTTCCAGAGGGTGGAGGGTATTCAAGCAAGTGTTATATCTATGGAAAATGAGTATGCCTGAATTGATGCCCATTTGTCTAGTAATTTAAAGAGCAGCAAATTCTGAGACTGTCATATTTCATAAAAGTTAACCTAATTTGATGAGTTCTCTGTTGTCAGCAGTAACTCCTTCATCTTGGTACAGGAGATCTCTCAAAGAAAAATAAGATGAGAAGGTTATTATATAAATAGTAAGCATATGTCAGAAACTTCCATACAAATGCTAATGTGGAAGGGTATTTGTTCAACTTTCGGACTTGTGCACAGCAAATTAGAAATAGGTTGGGAACAGCTAAAGCAGGGAAATTAGTTTTTTTGTATAAAATTCTAAATGATAATTTATTTCGACTTTATGAATCCTCTCTCTCTCTCTTCTCTCTCCTCTCTCTCTCTCCTCTCTCCTCTCTCTCCTATATTATATATATATATATATATATATATATATTATATATATTTATATAATATATATATATATAATTATAATATAATATAGTATTATATATAATATATATAATATATATATATATATATATATATAATATATATTTCCTAGTATCAAATAATAAAGGTAAATAAGATTCATTTGTATTATCATTATAGGTTAATTGATAAACTTTTCTTTATACGTTTTTTTTTTTTTTTTTTTTTTTTTTTTGGTAAAATAATAAGTTGCTAATTTAGCTGTCAAATATTTATATATTATAATATACCCTCTTATTTTTAACTTTATGAGTTTATGTAAACTCAAAAAATAATAATAATTTTATACAAGTTTACCATTTATCAAGAAAATTTGAAATTAAGAATCTAAAAAAATTTATTAAGGAATTTTAAAATAGTTAGCACATGTGTATAACAGTTTCTAGTAGTGATTTTTTGCCTTTAAAATCTATTAAACCATTAAAATATTCACCAAGAAGATACATCAAAATAGCATAAAACCCAAATAAACCAAAAAACCATTGTTTAAAAAAACATTGGTTTTTGTTTTTTTTAAATATATACCATGTCTATATGTACAATAAGTACATATATATATACATTATATATATTAGTAGTATATATAGTAGTTATGTAATATATAGTAGTATGGTAGATATATATTATTATTATATATATATATATATATATATTATATCTAGGTATATATATATATATACTATAGTATATATATATATGCTGGCACTGTATATATAGTATAGTGGGCGTATATGTACTGCAGTAGGTATATAGTAATATTTATAAGAAAACGCGTGATCTTTTCTCGTTTTTCAATAAATTGGTTTTTGTTTTTCTCTTCACATAGTATGTAGTTATATAGCTATATATAGGAGTAAGTATGTACTGGTATATTATAGTATAGGTAATATTAAGCTATGGTAAAGTATTATATATATATATATATATATAGTATAATAATTGTATATATATATATATGTTATATATATAAAAATAAATCTATGTTTTTTGTTTTCTTCTAATATATATATATATATATATATATATATTAATATATTTTTTATTTATTTTATATATTACTATATGATATATATATACCAGTATATATATGGTATATATACTTATATATATAGTAAGTAGCGCTGTTGTATATATAGTAATAAATATAGTATAATATATATATTCTTTATTTATTTATACATATCACCATTTCTTGCATGGTTGCAAGGTGGTGTTGGGGATAATAAATACTAAAAAATATCACCACCATTCACAAAAAGAACAATATGGTAGAAGGGGGTTTTCAGCCCCTTGCCACTAGAGGAAGAAAATTTTGATAATTTACTTCATACGAATTGACCGCTTTGAGACGCAGCTTCACCTCCTGCAATTTAATATTCCAAATTTCTTTTTTATTATTTCATTTTTATATTTAATTTTCCAAAATTACCAAAAGATATAATGTAGCTAGTTATTCGCCGCATTAATTTCTTCTGAATGTAGCCGCCCCTAATGTCGTCTTCAAATCAAGAAACTCGTGTTTCTTACATTTTATTCCTGAATAACACAAAATGAACTCTTCGAGATCCTAAAAACTTTTCTTCTTAGAAAATGCAACAATTTTTCTTTTTCCTCTACCTCAAACTTTCTGGAATTTTGCAATTTTAAAATATCAACTCTAAATTTGCTTCCTCCTCTCTCTCTCTCTCCTCCAGTATCTCTGACAGTAGCACTGCTGGGCTAACTTCTTAAAGGTGAACTCTTTATTCAAACTTTTACATCTGATTCCACTATTAATATAAATATTAGTTTTAAGGCATAGAGGGTAGAGTTGAACGAGGACAGGCTCCAGTTCAATAACACACTCTCAAAGCACGATGAGGGATACCGTCCGGGGCCACTAGATTTCCTGACGTTCATAGATCTCAGGATCCCATGCACTCAATCATTAAAAATCACAGGTAGAGACATGGGATAGCTGATAAGAGAAGAAGTAGGAGGTGGGATGCCTGAGCCGTCTAGGGTTAATTAGATGCAAAAAGCATGTCGAAGAGGTTAGCCCTTTTAGAAGGAGTGCTAGCATCAG
>JABUQX010129093.1:10000-24200 GCA_015478945.1 Trachelipus rathkii | reverse complement strand
TTATTTATCATATTATTTTATATTATATATATATATATGTGTATAGTTATTAATATTATCAAATGATTAGTAAAATATAAATAAATAAGTATATAATAGTATAATAACTATAACTACGCTCATACTGCATGGGTTAACTGCAACGTTTCTTGTCCAACTTATATCTTCATTCTGATTTCAAATGAAGCTACCACAATTTATTTTACCCAAAAGATAAAACAATAAAAATAATAAATTTAATAGTATACAATTCGAATAACTTCTTCATTCGCCGTTAGACGTTCATTATTTTTAATTTTTAACGCAACTTTCTGTTTCGAAAATACAGGTTACGATTTGACTTAATGTTACGTTGACTATTAAGCGAATGCTGTATCCGTTATAGTAGTGAACGTTTTTAACATTACACCACAAATATAAATATTATGTATATATTGATATAGTATAATATATATATATATAGGTACTAATAATATATATATATATTAATATATATTAATGTATTATATATATAAGTTATAATATATCTATATTATCATATATTATAGGTTAGACGGTTTTTAATTGCTCAAATAGTGACAGTGCAGGGCACCCGTACAACACCCCTCAGACCAGACTTCGGTGAAAACATTCTTCCCAAGAACACGTGAGTGAGTTTGCGCTTATGGGTGAGATCGTAGTGCCCCATCTTATTGATAACAAGTCCCAAGACCCCAAATCCTCAACAATCCCTTCCATTTTTTTTTAGATGCACGGAAGTGTTCAGCATGGGCGGCGATAACGTCGGAATTTACAGTTTTACACAGTCACCCTTCCTCCCTCAAAGAGGGTCATTGAGATCACTAGTTAAACACCATAGCCCGACTTGATATTACACATCCACCACCTCCCATACCGTAGGTTTAGGGGGAATGTTTTAGTTGTTGCATGACTCGGCCACTTAACTACATGGGTGTTCCTCTCTTGTGCTCATATTCACATTTCTTCTATTTTAATATCCCATAGCTGGAAACTTATGTCTTTTTGGACAGGCCACCACACAGGTTGAAAAATATGCCTCGGGAGGATCTGTGCAAGGCAATTGCGGACCCAGTATATCGGCCGGTTCAAAATCTCTTATGCTTCAATTCTTGAGCCATAATTATTTTATGATGGATTGTAAATGTAAATCCAATGCAGAATCCTTCGTAAACTGCGGGTGTCGGATTTCAACCCAATAAACATCATCACTTAGGACCATTAACCTTTCGGCCAGAACGTTACTCGACGCGCCACGACTAGCATCACCGCTACTTTAACATTAACTCGCTCCACATTTCCTGGTGTTCTGTAATGGACTCCTGGCGTAAGGCTAACATTGTGGATATCGTTTCGTAGACCACTGTACTTCCTAGTTGTACTCTAAGTTGTCTATAACCCAGGACCCGAATTGTGTTGCCGCCCCTCTTAACATCTAAGGAACGCATCTTAACGCGGAAGTTGAAACAGCAGATCGAACTCGAGAATAAAAGACACTCTTTATTCGTAAAAAATCGCGAATCAGCAGAAAATGAGTATGATTTTCATAAAAAACGACAGCACGCAAAAGACACTGGGTGGACTGCTACACCCGTTCCACTAAAACCATTATCAAGTATGGACTCAAAGATTAGATGTCCAGTGGGAAGAAAACAGACGAACCGCGAATCTGCCTCCCGACTCACCCTTACCCCAACAGTTTCAACCCCCAAAACTGTCAATTTGTTCCGTGCCGGCACACTCACTGTCTAAAGCTGTCATGCTTGTTACGAAATTTATATTTCTCTACACATGATGATTTCCATTTTGTTTAGCGCAGGTCTATCATATTCTTCGGTGCTAAGCAATGACAACCGATGATGACAGTACACATGGTGAATTAAAGGAATCTACGCCAATTAGACGTGATCGTTCCACTTTGGTTTATGTCTATTACTGAGGTAGGGCGACAAAAAGTTGTTCACAAACAATAAGTTTATCCAACATTTATAATATGTATGCTAGTACAAAGTTAGAGTTAGTTAACGCACATGAAATACTTCATATGAACTTACACGTGTTACGCACGCGTAGCGCGCGTACACGTGATTGTATATATTGTATGTAGGTATATGAGTGTTATATATTTATATATATATAATATATAATATATATAATTATGTGAATTACCCCTTCCGCCCTTTTCCCCATGGTCTTTGATATGTATATATTTACAATGGGTGCAACGTATGTGCGCACAGACGAGTGTAGGTTGATGACGCAGTCATCAACATTACACGAGTTGGTTATTACACACAATCACATACTTATAACACTCTCTCTACACATACACCACACACACACACACACACACACACACCACTACTTCACGTTACCCCGCCCCCTTCTGCTATTCCCTCCATTCGCTCTTTAGGCCTCCTCACCCGCCTATTCTTATATCTTCAAAGTTGCCATGACATTACAATTGTTACCTTACACCCTCTTATGACATGTTGCTCACGTGCGTACTATACATCTATCATTGCCCCATCACCCCCCTTTGCTTCTCTTCTCTTCTCTCGCACCACACACACACAGACACAACACACTTATCCGCGTGCTATCCGCGATGCTCTGTACCCGTTTTTCGACCACTGCACCGCGGCCCGCCGTCGCCTTTAGCATTCGTTAGCCCCACGCGGCTTATGCTCTCACCCGCCACCTCCGGATCCGCCACCGGTTTTTCGCGCACTTGGTAATAGATATAGCCTTTCGCGGCTCTGTCATGAGGAGTAGGCGAGGTCATTCTTTATACCCGCTAACTCTTACCCACTTTCCTTAGTTCCCCGACTTGCGATTTTATAAAATTTCGGAGGATAGGTAATTCGAACTCGAATCTCCTCCTCGCGAGCCACGCTTCATCTTTGGCCTGGTCTGGTGATAGACCCGCGGCTTCATTAGGGTTTCTTGCAAGCGTAGCGAAAGCAATTTTTTTGGATCCTTTAAAAATAGGTTTAAGATGTTTTGAAAGGGAACTCCCAAAAACATAAATTTAACATTTAGGATTAAAATGAATAAATTTAGTGTTATACTATTTACTTTTCAATTTCTTTCTAATAATTTTCATGTCAATAACTCAATTTACTCTGAGGTATTTTTATATTTATTATTAAATCTAAACTTATTCTTTATAATTTATATATATATTTTGTAAAAACATTACACCTCTCCTCTTACTCTAAACTTCAATCTCCTTATTATACTATTATTATCCTAACAGTATTTTATAAAATTAGTATATGAGTATTTATATGAGCTTCTAAAGGCCTACTACTCTTAGGTATATTTATGTTAACTCAGCTTTACTATTTCTGTTTTTTATCACTAAATTTATTTTCAGACCAAAGGCAAGACTTATGTTATATTGACCAATGATGTCTGCTTTAGTACCCCTATACCCTTATGATGTAACCTGATTGTATTTCCCGTCTGTACAATTAGTTAATGATACTTTATGTTAGTGGTATATAAAGTTTATTACCGGTATGTTAATACCGATATTATATAATATTTCATTACTAATGTGTATATTAATACATTAATATATTAATATTTAATAAGTGCTTAATATAAATATTATAGAACACATTTCTATACTCTCCTCTATTCATACATATATTCTACCTGATAGATCTAATCATTCATATATATTCTGGGTAATTTATTTATTTATCGTTCATTTATTCCCAAATCAGGAACCTATAATATAAATGTTATGTATACATTTCACTATTTCGCTACCGAAGCCCTCGTGAACATAACAAAGAAATAATAAAATAATATACATTATATATTGATAATAAATGAATGTTATCATATTTATTGACTACGACTTTATTCTTTATAATCCAGAAATATACCTCTTTAGCAGGTTATGTGCATACACTTATACACTATCTCGTATATATATCTTACTATGATCGTCTTTATCAGTTATATAATATATTAAAACTTATATATAACCTAAACTTAATTTCTATAGACTACTATATCTTGAATGCGCCTCTAATGTCAGTATATTAAGATAAGAATTTTTAAGATTAAATAACTGGATGTTCTCTATTATATATATATACTCAAAGATAAAATTTTATTTAATCAGTATATATTCAAATCTTCTGATGTATCACTTTATAATGATAGTTCTTCCATCTTAGACATATCAAATGCTCGTGAGATAAACCATATGTTAGTGGGCAAGAACTTTGCGTATTTATTCTCTGGTTTAGCTCTCTCTCTCTGTATCCTCTTATCTACTATCACCGGTGTTTTGCTGCGGCTATTAACGTGTTAGAAGACCACTCATGACTGCTTTTAACGGTCACCATTTTATCGCGTGTACCGAGAGAGGAAGGAGACATAGAGGACATCTGTGCTCCTTATTTTTTGTAGATTTGGGACACTAAATTACAGACTCGTGTGGATAAAAGCATACTAAAAGGAGTTGAATCTACTGTTAATGTTTCTGTTAGATTCTCTGGCAAACTCAAAATCCACAAGAGTAGAACAACTACATCTTCGACGTTATGAAATTCGGCACAATATAACTAGCCCAACGCAATAATATTTGTAGACCACTATGGCTATCCCCTATGAACACAAGCGGTTCCACCTTTGACGGATATAGTGTTTGCATAAAAGCGGATACCGAAGCTCAATTCGATCATACTCTTTAGGCTATTATTAGAGGCGATTAGTACCACTCACACTAATGATTATCCCCTTATTATATACTTTATTACAACATCAATACCTAATTAATGACATTTATTAATAACCTTGGTTATTATAATTACGAATGCATGCCTTCATTCGTCTGTTTCTCGTGCAATAATAATATGCCACTACTTAAGAAGTAAGACGGCCCTCCCTGCTACTTTTAAGTAGAGATAATTATATCTATTAGTTACTTAATCTTTTATACCATAAATATATTCTACTTATTTCAAAGGAATTTAACAATATTAATCTCACTTTACAATACTTATATATATATCATTTATATACCCAAAATCGTTAGTAAATCTATATTACAATCCATGACATTAACAACACTATAATAATTAATTAACCTATTATCTCAAGTAGGATAATATAATGCATATATAAATAATATTATCTTCATCATGGATGCTACTCTTATTATCTACTCACGTTATTATACTATTTACTTTTTCCTACCACTTACCTTACCCCATTTTTTCAAAATTAAACAGTAGTTTATATATTACCCAGACTATTGTTTCATTTTACTCATTTACTTTGAAATTACTTAACATTCTATTTATCCTATTATTATTTTCCGTCAGCTAATGAGTAAAACATGTACCGTTTATTATTATACCTTCCATACTAATAATAGCTTATTGAACTCTGTTGCTCTAAAACCGTCTTCTTCTTAATAAGTTTCCGATCCTATATTAGGGATTACTTAGTAATATCAGTGCTTATTCCTTCTCTTAATCCTACCTCCTCTCTCAATCATATATTATTCTTATACAAAAATTTAGAAATCAACTACAATTATTTTCTATATCCACTCAGTTTCAACATATCCACTAAAATATATTATTTTAAATTAATATAGATTAGTATATATATATATTATATATATATTGATTCATATATTTTATATAATAACTCTCCCAGATAGTTTTTATCCGGGTAGGGGTCTTTACTTATAGTTAGGCCCAGTTAAATTTAAATTATAGTAAACCTTAAGATTATATTACAATGAGAATAATAGATAATAAAGGGTAAATAAAATTATACTATATAATTAATATAATTTAATATTATTAATATATATTAATATATACTCATTTATTCATATAAATGATATGGATTATATATTATATTATAATATAATATTATAATAAATATTATATTATAAAATAAATATATAAATATATATAATAATATATATATATATATTAATAATATATTATAAAAATTATATATAATTTTATGATTTTATAAATTTACTCTCCCTATTAAATAATATTATATATTAATATATATATTTCAATTTTTTTAATTATAATACATTTTAAACAATTGCTAAAAAGTCAATAATATAAAAATATTTATTAGAGTATTTATTTAGTTCATATTTTATTCTTTCTATTTTATTTCTAAGTTCATTAACACTAAGTATAGTTATTGTACTTAGATTAAATACGTATAGGTTTGATAATGTGATTATATTTCCTTCCTTATATAGTATCTCAAACTTATAGATGATATGACTTATAAATTCTTCTATAAAGCTGTAATGTACATTCACCATATCTGACTTACTTGTTCTTTTATTTATATATATAAATTATTTATTCGTCTATCTATAGTCTTATGTTATCCTCTACCTTTAGTAGACCTATTTATTCTCATTGTTATTTGGTGAATAAAGGCCCATACCCCGAATGTGTACAATCTCATTTTGTATTTATACAAATATTAACAAGGGTAAACCCAATTCTACTGTTACAACTGACTACTCATTAACTTACCGTGCACACATAATATTCTCTAACAATGAATCATGTTTACTTTTTCTATAAAGAACTATCGAACACGTATATGAAACAAAACAAGCATAGGTTTTTTTTTATGATATAAATAACTAATACCTCAATTCTTTTACGTAATCTTTCTGTCTGTGACTCTACTACTCAAATTTGCTGCATATATATTATTACGCATATGAACGTAACGCATCTGCTATTTTCTAAAGGGCTTCTTATTCATTTTTCTACAGTTTATTCATCTCTACTCATCTAGGTTAAGCACTAACTGCTCTTTTTTTACAGTTGCGATGATTGTACTCACTACACACTTACTACTGAATGCCAGGCGATCCTAACTCACTTGGTCATTAAGACTACTTTAATTATACTATACAGACATGTGCCGTCTAAAAAACAATAACGATGAGCTATACTACTACCATTACCCCGGACTTATTAAAAGCTTACTATCTTACTTAACCTCACTACCCAATCTGGTAAGTTTACCATTCATCCTTACTACTACTTTTACTCACTCCCTCGCATCATATATTTAAAACATGTCTCTTTACCTTACCTACTCAAACTATCTTATAATCGTTAACTTAACTTAAAGCTAACTAAAACTACCTCTCTATTGCTACTTTCAAATACTACTTATATCATAACCTTTCACCCCCCGTTACAGACCGGAACCTTGGGTTACATGGCTCCCGCACCCCCCAATTCCGTACTCATCTTTATTCATTATTCCTCTTCATTGATTTCATTTATCTGCCTCATTTTAGATAGATATTCGTTATTATTATATTTTCCTTATTTTATTCATTATTAAATATTATATTATTATTAACGAAATTTATTCAATTTAGTTTCACGCTAGTTAAGTTAGGGTCACCCTATCCTGATTTAGATAATCTGAATCTGATGTCACACTTCCTGATTCTTCTCTCCTCTGCATATCTTTTCTTACTTGTCTTCAATGTTTTTCTGCTTCTAATTCTTCTTGCTTCTTCTTCATTTTTGAAGTATATCCAAGTGCTCCTGTTTCTTCCATATTTACTTTCTTTCCTTTTGCTAAAGTCTTCTCTCCTACTCGCTTCTCTCTCTCATTTTCTTTTCCACTTCCCACATTAACTTCCTTTCTTCAATATCACCTCTAAGTCGCTTCTTCTTCCTCTTCTTTCTATCATACATTCGGTTCCTGGTTTCTTCTCTACTTAATGGTTCATATTAATTCACAAAACTCTTTCGTCATCTCCTGTTGCTCTCTATACTATTGTCTTTTGGTGTTATTTATTTTTTTCTTCTGTATCCTTTACTCTATGTGAAGTATTTCTCTTCATATTTATCTTTCTCTTTCTTCCTCATAATTACAGTCTTCCTTTCTAACAATGGTTCTTGTAGTTCCTGTCTTCTTCTTCAGGTCCTGTTATTTCTTTATCTGCTTTATTCTTTCTTATTCTATGCTTCTCCTTTCATCGGTCATCCCTGTCGTTCTCTGTGCGTCGTCCTCTCGTGTTACGAGGTCACTGTGTCTGCTCTCCGTGTGATGTGTGTGTATTCTGTTCGTGACGTGTTTCTGATGTGCACTCCACAATCCATATCTACTGGTAAGTCCTCCTCGGGCATTCTTACCAAGCACTGGTTAGCAAAGTCTCTGTGAAAGAGCTCTTCGTGTGCAACGCACCATCTTCTCTCAACCTCTATATCTAATACTCAACCAATATTATACTATACAACACACGACGACAAACATAGCCATCTTTAACCCACATCTCCACAAACCTAACCATTCACAACTACAACACCAAAACTACACTCCTCCCACAATTTGACTGAACACAACACAGCAGACTAACTCATCGGACGCGACCCCAAACCACAACACCTATTCCTTAAAACAAACCCTATCCGTATTCACTCATTTCTAACAATCATTGCACACACAACCCTGCCTCTGCATACCGAACCTCAGAATCCCACTTAAACCACAACGCACCAACAATCAAACATGAATCAACCCTCTGTTTACAAGTACTCCACTAGAGGTAAATCCGGGCAGCCAATAACTAGAGTAACCCACCTTACGATACCCAAGCATAAAATTAATTCTATTTTAACAAAAAATATTCTTCAAGTAACAATCATTATATACACCTTTGCACTTTGCAATACAAAGCAGATGAAGCAGAATAAATCTTTAAACTAGAAGGAAAATCCGAAATCAGGTGATTACTTCCTTTAATATTGTAAATGACCACACAGTGGTGAATTAAGTCATTAACCTGATTTTGTGCAAATCTCATTTATTATACTTGCTTTAACGCTTTTTTACTGCTGTTTTACTGCTTTTACTGCTTACTCGATATTGTTTGTAAAATAGTTGTAACAGTACAAAAAATGGTGCTTTGATGGCTACTACAAGCTATGAATATTTTTTGTTAGTATTTTGCACTGCCAAAAATTATTCATAGTTTATATCTGTTGTGTAAAAAATTCTATTGAGAAGTTGAATCAAATGATTTAACAATAATAATTAAAATATAAAATGAGAATGATAGGATTTAGTAATAATTTATAAAGATTGTTACTTTTTTTATTATTATTATTATTATTATTATTATTATTATTATTATTATTATTATTATTATTATTATTATTATTATTATTATTATTATTATTATTATTATTATTATTATTATTATTATTACTATTATTATTATTATTATTATTATTATTATTATTATTATTATTTTTATTATTATTATTATTATTATTATTATTATTATTATTATTATTATTATTATTATTATTATTATTAAATTCGTTATTTAAAGAATATTTAGCAAAAGGTTATTGGACATTCTATATTAAATTTTAAAATTACGAAAAACGAATTAACCTTCTGATGAATATAAAAAAGACAAAAATGGCCTAAGTTTATTGAGAAAGAGGTCAGCAAGGTCTTTGGATTTTATATTTGGTAAAATTTAATAAATTTCTAGAAGAGAAAAGTAATCCATCAAAGAAGGTTTCATTAAAATTGGAAATTTGTCGTCTTTACTGATTAGGTTTCTAAAAAATTCCTTTTTTTAATACTTCAAGAGGAATAGGAGTTGACACGTTAAAACAGTATAATAGAAGAGAAGGAGGAGGGGAGAAGGAGATAAGTAATTTATGTATAGGGTATTTTTATTCTAACAATTATTGCTATTAAAATTGTTTAACTTTTTCTTGTATTTCTAAACATTCAATTTTTTTTTATAAAATATTTTATAGATATTCAATTTTCTAGAATATTTATTCCCTTTCTCTTATATATCTACTTTAAATATATTCTTATTATTAAGTTAAGGTTGTTGTTACAGCAGCAAAGAATAGTTAGTTATTGAGTTATATACATATGTTGTTGTTGCTGGCTACAGGTTGGCTAAGGTTACAGTATGTTGCTGTTATGCTACATATACATATACATATGCACATACTGTTATATGTTATTATTATATATTACATATTATTGCTATTGTTCTTACTATTACTAAGGGTATATATATAGCATATATATATTTATATACATACATGCTTACATATACGTACTTTGGCTGCTTATTATATAATATAAATAGTATATATATATATATATATATATATATATAATTCGAAAATCAAAATAAAATTTAATATTTTCCATAACAATAGAATAAATATAAGTATCTTTTTAAGTATCGTAAAATAAACCTTTTTCTGGAGAGGAGAATCCTTGTTTTTGTCTTTCTTTATTTATTGTTGTTTTTTTTCTTTTTTTTTTTTTCTTTTTTCTTATTTTGTTTTAGCAATGTTTAAGATGTTTACAACAAATGTAATTGTATATCCATTAAGATAATAATATTATAATCGCAATCCTGTAATAAATTTGCCAGTTACTGTAACATTCATTTTTTATATATATATATATATATATATATTAAGTATATATATATATATATATATATATATTATATATATATAGAGTATATAGTAGTATATATATATATATATATATATGAGTAGCATATATATATATTATTATATATATATATATATGTATATATAAATATATATATATATATATTATTAAGTTAAGGTTGGGTTGCTATTAGTTACTAGAAGATGAAGAAGTAGTTGAAGAGTAGTTATATATGCCATATATATATATATATATATATTATATTTATGTATATATATATATTTATATATATATATATATATATTCTTGGCATTTCTTTTTCTTGTGATGTTTCTTGGATGGACTTTATCGTTTCTCTCACCAAAGAGGTCACTAAATCTAAGAGGTTTAGTATACTGAGAGCGTGAGGCGTTTTCTAAAGTACTTTACATCATCCCAGTTGGTTGCTCGTAATAAGAGCGTCATTTGTTCTTATGGAAAATATGCATCACCTATCTGGGGTGGCTTCACTCAAACAGTTCTTCTTGAAAAGGTGAAGGATAGAGTTTTTCGCCATCTTATCAATCCACTCACTTTCATTGACACTTTCTAACTATATTCTGGCCGTCGAATTATTCATATTTGTACTTATACTATTGCAATTACAACGAAATGTGCTCTTCTGAAATCTCTATTTACATACCACCTCCTTTGGGTGAACCTGTGTTACACGTTGTTCCGCACAGTCTTGTCCACTTTTTGTATTGTTCTGGCAAAGTCTGGAGCACTCCTCCTTCTTCTATTTTTCCTCTTCTTTGACTTATACATTTCTAAACACCGTGTTTCATTTCTAGTCAGCTTTTGATTATTTTGTTATGCAATTATTAACAGACCTTCTCTAACTCTTTTGGACTATATTTCGGCCTCTAGCCTATTTACACCAGAATGTATATTAAATAGTAATAATAAATGTCGCTACAAGATGTGGCGATCATCAGATGAATGTCTGTTTATGTGAAGAACTAAAACTTTCTTGGGGAAAATTAAACGGATGACGAATGAAGACAAACCACGAAAGGTTCACTTGAAGCCATATAACAGAAAAGCTTGTCTAAGCTGACGAACTTTGAAACCTTTAGAAATAAACTGCAGTCGTAGACAAGGGAAAAGTGGTTTCGAGTGGATCACCACGAAGTCAAGCGTTGGGGATTGATTAGAAACAGATGGCGAAGGAAAGAGGCTATTGGAACATATTTGGAAAACTCAGAAAGTAGGGGAGGAGTTTTCCAGCAAATCTTATAGTGTTGATTGGGCTTTTCAAAAGACAAAAGGAGAAGCTCGAGGCCTTTGTTAGGAGATAATTGCTTTAGAAAAAGTCTCCCCTCCTACGCTGTAAGCTCATTTGATTGACTGGCTTGAAACGAAAGTTGATACCCACTCATTTTTTAAGTTGATTGGCTGGCCCTGTCCGGGGGAGGGGCAAAAAATTAGAGAAAGAAAAAATGCTTCAGTCTTGAAGTATGTCTCAGAGGCAAATGCTGTGACGATTTTCTTAGGGTTTCGTTTGAATTTTTCTGAAGACAAACCATATTCAAGTTAAACGTAAAGATTAATTTTTGATAATGAATATATAGAAGTGACTAAAGTGCATTGTGTAATATATGATTAACGTTGTTTATGTAACAGCGATGTAAAAATTATCTTTTTTGTTGTTGTTCGAAAGAGCGTATATTATGAAATTTATATTTCCTCCTATGTATACATGTTATGTCCCAAAATTAGTGTACTGATGTCGTATTTAATTATGTATTAGACTTACCTGAAATTACAAGTTATCTCCTTCGAAGTATGACCTTTGGGAGGTTACACAGCGGTTCCAACGTTTCTTCACTGCTCATAGCAGTACCGGAAGTCATTTTCTTGAAGTGTGTTTAGTTCACGTGTTACAGTATTTTTTTATGTTTTCCATCGTCCTAAATTGATGACCCTTCAATTTCATTTTCAACTTAGGGAAGAGGTAGAAATCGCACGGAGCTAGATCTGGGCTGTATGGAGGATGTGGAAGTACATGAATGTTTTTCTTCGACAGAAATTCTATAATTGAGAGCGCAGTGTGAGATGGCGCGTTATCGTGGTGCAACACCCAATCGTCTGCAATGTCTGCTCTGATTCGCTGAACTCGTTTTCGAAGTCGTTCCAAGACATCTTTGTAAAAGACGTGATTAACTTCTGTCCTGAAGATACAAATTCCTTGTGCACAATACCACGGCTGTCGAAAAAATAATAATCAGTGTTTTCACCTTGGACTTGCTCATACGTGATTTCTTCGAACGAGGAGAATTTTTTGTGTGCCATTCCGCGCTTTGCCATTTGGCTTCAGGATCGTACTCAAAACCCATGATTCATCGCCTGTTATAACTTTATCCAAAAAATAGTGCTCCATTTCGAATCTTTCAAGTAAATATCGACAAATTTTGACCATGTTCGTTTTCTGCTAGGCTCCACAGACAAGTCTTTCGGCACTAGTTTTGCACAAATGCATGTGCAAATGGTTCGTTAAAAATTCTATGAACTTATTTTTAGCAAAACCAGCTCTTCTGCCATCAACTTTGACACTGAACCGGTGGTCTCTCTCCATCACAGTTCTTAACAATACCTTTTCACGTTTGTTGACGAGATTGGTCTTTCACAACGATGGTCGTCTTCAACATTTCCTCGGCCCTCTTTGAAAGCTTTGTGCGACTTAAAAAACCATAGTTCTCGATAGAGTGGCATCCCCATAATCTTCGTTTAAAGAAGCAAATGTCTCAGTGGCAGACTTGTTACGTTTCACACAGAATTTGATAGGGTACCGCTGTTCAATATTTACCTGCATCGCAAAAATCGTAACGAGGATAGAAAACACGCCCTTACACAAAAACGATGTAGTGCAAAACGTAACGAGGCTGCTGGGGAACACGCCCATGCCATAAACAGATAGTGCAAGACTGACCCTTTTATAAAATCTGATTAAAACTGGTATGAATAGGTAGCCTAGGTAACTAGCTACCTACTCGTATACGTCACGGAGGAGCTTCATTGCTCAGTCGTTCATAGGATATTCAGTAAACTTACTTTTGGGACAGAGGAGTATATATATGAGCATTAGCAAAGAAAAACGAGTTCTCATTTACGTCGTTAATATGCAGATTTGGTTATTGTCGTTAATAGCTAATAGTGTAAATAGTGAATGGACTCAGGGGATAAACATTGCTATTCCACCTACCTTTTTTTATTATTATATATTTATTTTTTTGCGCAAATACTCACAATTAAAATGTGGCCTTTCGTTACTAGCCACTTCGATAGTTATCAATGTGGATGACGCTGTAGCTCTAGTGAACGATCAGGCTAGCTCTTGGGGAAAATATTGCGAAATTTTCCCCCTCTTTCCCCCCTTTTCACTGGACTGTATGGGTTTGCGATAGAGTCCACGTACGGAGGGATTTGGTGCAGATATATCAGGTGCACGTAAGTAAAACCTTGTATAGTTCCAATTTGACGTTCCATGTTCATCACGTAAGCGAGTTTAGAAACTTGTACTGTAAATATTTCGCATCGCGCGCACGCATGTGCATATATAATGGGAATGGGAAGGACGTAATTCAAATTCTATGTATATTTACGACAGGGAATTACGTCAATCATTGCTTTAAAATTTCATGGTAAC
>JABUQX010129093.1:0-7500 GCA_015478945.1 Trachelipus rathkii | reverse complement strand
TATATATATATATATATATTGTTATTATTATATATATATATATATATATATATATATATATATATATATATATATATATATATATGTATATATATATTATTTTATTTTTATTTTTATTTATTTTTTTTTATTTATATATATATATATATATATATATATATATATATTATTATTATTATTATTAATATTATTATTATATATATATATTGTTATACATATATACATATATATATATATATATATATATATATATATATATATATATATATATAGCCAGTTCTTTGCCTAAGTAACGTTCATCTTAAAATCTTTTTTGTTACTTCCATGTCTCTCTTCGACCTAATAGGAATGAAAAATTTTCAAGGCTTTTATTTCGCATTATATATTCTTCTTCTAATTCCGCTCCATCGACTATTACTATCATTGTTATTACTACATAATAGTATTGACATTATTTATAACCCGTCCTGATACTTACTAATATAATAGCTCTACTACTACTACTACTACTACTACTACTACTACTACTACTACTACTACTACTACTACTACTACTACTACTACTACTACTACTACTAAAAGACGACAAAATAAGTTGCCAATGTGCTCCAAAGGGAAGATGTTACTTTCCTAATTTCCTTACTGGGAAAGCTATGAAACTTTATATAAAAACAATGCCGTATAGATCTTTTCCCCACAACACATTAAGATTTATAATGAAGATGAAAAAATTGGTTTTAATTAATGGTTAAAAAAAGTTACAAAAATATAAAATATGTGGACGATGTTGAACTCAGAGTGCTAAACTGACGGAATCTGATCATCTGGAAATGGGAACTTTCCACAAGAAAAATCAAATTGGTATGTGGACGGGATTTGTTAATTGTCCTTGGAGCAGTTTTTTCCCCATTAAGTTTAGTCCTATGTGGAATTGGCCTTATGTGAGTGAATTTCAGAAGACACTTAATGCAAATGGTAGAAAAAAGCTTACTATTAGCATCAAAACATTTAGATTATAAAAAAATATTATATTGGGAAAATATCTGCAGAGCTAAAATAAATTTCGCTTTTATTTCAAGGATAAGACCTTACTAGCAAAATTTTCAAAAGAATGTTAAACTTTACAGAGAAGAATTAGAAGTGTGTGTGTGTGTGTGTGTAGGTGTGTGTGTGTGTGTGTGTGTGTGTGTAGGTGTGTGTGTGTGTAGGTGTGTGTGTGTGTGTGTAGGTGTGTGTGTGTGTGTGTGTGTGGAGAGAGAGAGAGAGAGAGAGAGAGAGAGAGAGAGAGAGAGAGAGAGAGAGAGAGAGAGAGAGAGAGAGAGAGAGAGAGAGAGAGAGAGAGAGAAAGGACCTAGAAGAATACAGTGATAAGTTGCCTAATTTTTTCTCTTTTTACATTGGTATAATCTTCTAAACATATCAAGCCCCTCATGAGGACACACAAGTACAGACGAGTATACACATACAAACACATATAGATATGCATACACACATATATACATTCTTCTTGTAAATAGTATTGTACATACTTTTCCATAAATAAGACCCCATAAATAAAGAAACAAAAACTCGAATAAACTTTAAACACAAAGAACAAGACAAGAAAAAAAAAATCATTATCATTTTACACGTTTCTTTCCCTTATTTTTTTTTTGATTCTCAAAGTTATCTTTGAAGAATAATATTTTAAAGAGTTGTTGTAAATAAAGTTCATAAAATTCTTGAAATAAGAGTTTTGGAAGTTTATAATTCTCCTCTTCTTCTTCTTCTTCTTCTTCTTCTTCCTCCTTATGAAGTAGAAAAAGACGATCTTCTTGTGAAGATCTGATCCGTATAAAAGAAAAAAATTAAGTTCTATAGTGAAATATATATTTTCTACAAAGGTCTAATGAATACAAATGCATAATATATATATATATATATATATATATATATTATATATATATATATATATATATATATATATATATATATATATATATATATATATATATATATATATATATATATATATATATATATATATATATATATATATATATATATATATATATTATAAAACTACAGAATAATGTGGATTCTCCATGAATTTAATTATGAGACAGGTTATTAATCGAATTTTTGTTTATTTACTTTTTTGGATGAAAATCGAATTATATTAGGAAGTTCACAACGAAATTTTACGAAATGCAAAGTATGGTCGTCAGATGACAATGTCTTGTGATGAGATGATGATCTAAACCACATGAAGAAGCCGTTTTCTAATGAAGAAAACTTCAGAGAAAATCATGGAAGGTAGTGCTATAGAAATATTTCACAGAAATTGATTACTGCTGAAGAAAAGTTAAAACAAAAAATGTACTTGAAAGAAATGCAAGAGAAAGTTTACTGAATTTTGTAACGTTCCACACTTTCTGGGTTTTTGCCCAACTTGTTAAAAAACGTTTTCTTAACTGCCGTAACCTTTTGGAGAAGGACGAAATTTATTAAACTAGTCTTTAAGTAGTTAGTTCATGGTTCCTTTCTTTGTTTATTGATTCCTGCACCGTACGACTTATTAATGATTTCATTGGTGTTATATAAACTTGTTGGGAAGACTGTTTCTCCATGAATGAATTTTTTTATTTTTGGCAAAATGCCATAAACAAGTTTGAAATCTTTTGAATCAGTTCAGTTAAAATATTAATAAATGTATTGCAATAAATATTTCATATATTGAGTCATTTTTCAATTTTTTTTATTCTCTCTCCATATAAATAGATAGTGAAAAGAGGAGGAAGTGGAGGAGATGGAGAAGGAAACAAATATACGACTGGGAGACCAATTATTTTATGCCACTTTAGAGAGGTTAACTGGGAAAATGGAATATTTAATATTCACAAAGATAAATTTTTTTATTGTAATTGTAAATCTGATAGGAAATTGGATATATTATGAGAGAAAGTGGCAAATATTGTATATGATTAATTAAACAAACTATTTTTAAAGGAAACGTGTGGTTCACAAGGTATAAAAATATCTGATTTTGGTTAATGAAATCAATTATGAAAGAGGGAACAAACAGATAGTTTGAAAAATGGTAGAGTACTATAGTATCAAATGTGAATACCAAATAAAATTTTTAAAAAGGTGAGATGTTAAAAAAATTAGAGAGAGAGAGAGAGAGAGAGAGAGAGAGAGAGAGAGAGAGAGAGAGAGAGACTCTTTAGAAATAAAGAATGATTTCTTACTGAATTTTCAATACTTTTGTAGCCATTGAACATTTATACAAGAATTATTGTGGAGAAAATAAAATGAAAATAGGAAGCGAAAGAGTGTGAAAGGGTGTAGTTACATATCACACTGAGAGAAATTGATTAAATATTAATATTTTGCTCAGAAAATTGCTCGTATACAAATATATACCTTCCAATATTTTTTAGTAATTTTGTAGCTTGAGCCAAATTTTGTAATTACTTCAATCAACTTACCAAATTCGGAATAAAATTCTATAAAGGCCACAATGACATTTGAAATGTAAGTATTCAAACAAGTAACCTGCGGAGAGCTAGAGAAAAAGGAAATGTATCTGGGGAGCTACAATAGGAAGAAATCGGACAAATGATAGAGCTAGGAAAGGAACAAATAGGACATCTGGGGGAGTTAGAAAAGAGAAAAGAGAACATCTGGGGAGTTAGATAAGAAAATATTCGGTAGAGCTATAAAAGAATGAAATTGGAAATCTGGAGAGCAGCTATAAAAGGATGAAATAGGAAATCTGGTAAGCTAAAAATGGAGAAAATAGGACATCTATGAGGGCTAGAATGAAAACCTATAAAAATCTGTAATAGAATTAAATACTACTTACGAATTTATATGAACTACGTAAGATTAATTAAAGAATAGAAAACAAATGCAGAAGAAAATGATAAAGTATAAATCAGTGATGTGACGGCGAATTTTTTTTTGAATACGTGGGTGAGGAACTACGGATAAATGAGAATGCGAGGATGTAGATGTGGATGATGTCGACCATTAAATCACAAACACACACACATACACACTCACACACACATACGGTATATATATATATATAGATATAGCAGCAGCAGCGGCGGTATATATTATGGCGGCAGGAAAGAGCAGTTATATAGAGTATAGCATATATATGCGGCAGGTTATATTAGATATATACATATTATTATTATTATTATATTATTATTATTATGTATTATTATTATTATTATTATATTATATTATTATTACATATATATATTATTATATTATTATATATATTATATATATATATATTATTATTATTATTACATATATTATTATATTAGTTATTATTATTATATACATATATTATTATTATATTATATTATTATACAGCATATATATATAATATTAAGTTGTTATATTATTGGTTATTACTTTATGCTACATTATTATTATTATATTATATATATATATATAGATATATATATATATGTATATTATTATATGTATATATGCATATTATTTCCATATATACATATATTGTTATTATATATATATTATTACATACATATTACATACATACATACATATATATTAATATATATATATATATATTATTATATATAAATATATATATATATGTTATATTATATATATATATATATATATATATATTATTATATTATATATATATATATATTATTTATATATATATATATATATATTATATATATATATATATAGATAGATAGATAGATAGATAGATATCATCCAATCTTTAAGTATGTATATTCGGTATATATATATATATATATATATATATATAAAGATAGTTATATATATATATATATATATATATATATATATATATATATATATATATATATATATATATATATATATATATATATATATATATATATATATATATACATTTGGTTGCCTCCACTCCAACTCATATGAGAATTGTGCATTTCTGAGATATTGTTCCACCACAGCAGGCCGAACCCTAGGGAGGGAGGAATGATGCCCAGAGCGTAAACGGGAAAGGATTACTCTGGTTTGACGGTTTAAAGTTTGCCTGTAGGGGATATTTCGGGCGGGCGATTCTGGAGTATGGTGTTAATTGGATATGCGGAGATCGTTCTTTGAGTTAACCGAGAGTGTGTATGTGTTTAATAAATAATGGGTGTATCTTGGGGCGGGGAAGGGAGGGAGGGTATTGTATATGTTAGAGTAGTACAAAGCTGGTGTGCTTTTTCTCGGTAGTAGAAGGGGTTGTTGTAATGTTTGATGTAAAGGGTAGTCTATTGAAAGTGACTTGCTGTATAATTGGCAGCCCATCATGTCAAGATGGGCACTTACAGGAAGATTTTTTTTTCGGTTTGGAAGTGGTGGATGGGTGTGGAGAGGAGACAGTCTGCCATTATTTAGAATAGTAACACTTTAGAATAATTTAGAATAATAACCAGGCTGGTGATACGTAGTTTCAGAAGGGATGAACGTAATGCCCGTAAGCTATTGTGAGTTTCTCTGTTTTGGGCAAAATTTATTCCTGTTAACGTTTTCATCACATTTAATTAATGTGTGACTCTGGAGGTTATATTGTTTATGTGGGGGTAAATGTCATGTGTGTATCGAAGGTTAAGCCCAAGATGTTGAGTTCTTTATTAATAGCAGAGTAAGTCAGGGATGTGTCATGTCTCCTCTGTTATTCAATTTGTATATGGATTCCCTATAAATTTGTTTGGTATATGATGTCTGTTTGCTGCATTTTCTCAATATTTACAACTTTTTCACTTACCAGAAAGAAACACAGATTTATGTGTGTTAGATTCTCTTTATTGGGTGTAAGTAGTTTGATATATGACTTTTGAAGTTAGACAGTCATTCTATTTGTCGAAAACCATTATTCAACTTGGTTTATATATTCCTGTAATTCTCCTCTTGCTGTATTTATAGAGAAATTTTGGGGTGTGATTAGGTCGTCTGCAAAGCTGCTGATTTTTCATAGATGGAGTTGTTGGGTTGAGGTAGGTCATGCATAAAAATATTGACAAGTGTTGGTGATAGAATGGCGCCTTGGGGGATTTCATTATATAATTTTCATGAGCGGCAGGTGTGGAGTCCTTCTATGACTGCAGCTCTTCGTCAGGATAAAAAGTTTTCAATTATTTTCTCGTCATTGATATTCGTTTCTGTATTTAATACTTTTTCTATTAAGAGGTGGCGTGGAACTGTATTGAGAGTCTTGTTAAATGTCTATTACTACTAGAAGACTACGTTTGAGCTGGGGTGGGGTAGGACTTGGTTAAATCCTGTGAGGATGTTTTCTGTTAGATTGGTTAGTAGTGTAATGGTGGAATGTTTGTGTCTGAATCTATGTTGGGTATCCGAGAAAGGGACATAAGGAGAGATTTTTTTTAGGATTAATCTCTCATATATATATATATATATATATATATATATATATATATTATTATATATATTATATATATATATATATATATATATATTATTATATATATATATATATATATATATATATATATATATATATATATATATATATATATATATATATATATATATATATATATAATTGTTGCTATATAGGTCCCTTATTCTGTTTTACGACCCGTCAGTTTTGATTTTTTTTTTTTTTTTTAATATATTGCTACTATATGATACTACCAACAACTTCAGTGGTAACGGACATGATTCAAAAGTTCGAAATATTTTAAATAATTTTTTAAAAATCACATTTATGTTAAATATTTTTTTCAAACTGAAATATCTCGGAAAAGTACGACACTTACCTTACAGAAACCAATTACATATTTGGACCAGCGTATAATGATTATTACAAAATGTAAAAAAAAAAAAATATAAAAATGTATATATATTTTTTCAAAATTAAATATCTCGAAAGTACGAAACTTCTTTACAAAAAAAAAAAACAATTACGGGGAATAAAGTTTATTAAAAATGTAAAAAAAAAAAAAAAAAAAAAAAAACTAGCTCGAGCCGACGGGAGACAGAAGGGGAGACGTTTTCCATAAGGGGAGGGGCGGAGAACCCCGCGACACCCAAATACCAAAGAGAGCGGGGTTCCGGAGACCCCGGAGTGGGGAAATAGTGCCCCGTCGTCCTTCGATTCAGCCGAGAGACCCTGACTCCTGCTATCTTTCGGTTTCACAATGAGTATTTCTTTAGCTAAAAAAAAAAAAAAAAAGTTAAAACTGACGGAGCTGTAAAACGTAAAAGGTCCTATATATTTTTTAATCATGTCCGTTACCAACTAAATTGATTGTTTTAATCATATACTAGAAATATATATTAAAAATCAAAAAACTGACGGAGTCGTAAAACAGAAAAAGGTCATATAGCGATATATATATATATATATATATAAGGTTATATATGTTATATATATATATAGCATATATATATATATATATATATATATATATATATATATATATATATATATATATATATATATATATATATATATATATA
>JABUQX010129092.1:15000-17500 GCA_015478945.1 Trachelipus rathkii | reverse complement strand
AAATTTGTTTATAATCATAATTTCAATAATAACATATATATGTATATATATATATATATGTATAATTTAATAATATTAATATTAGCATAATAATATATGTATGTATGTATATATATATATAATAATAATAATATGTAATAATAAATATGTATATATATAATAATAATAATATAATAATAATAATATAATAATAATAATATTATTAAAATTAATAATAATAAGAATGAAATGATGTTAAGAATAATAATAATAATAATAATAATAATAATAATAATAATATAATAATATAATAATAATAATAATAATAATAATAATAATAATAATATATATATTAACTTTCTTTTACAAAAAATAAAAATAATAATAATAATAATAATAATAATAATAATAATAATAATAATAAATATATATATATATATATATATATATATATATATATATATATATATATATATAATATATATATATATATATATATATATATATATATATATATATATATATATGTATAATATATATATATATATATATATATATATATATATATATAATAACATATATATATATATAACCATATATAATAATATATATATATATATATGCTATATATATATATATATATATGCTATATATATATCATGTTGATTATCTGCCTCCACCTCCATATACAAATCGATTGTATGAATTCGAACATATTTCATAAAATTAAAGTGAAAATGCGTAAAATCAAATTGAAACTTTTATTAAATCAGCTTTACACCTCTAAAAATAGATTAAAAAAAAAAAATTCAAATCTATGTGCAAAAGTAACTTGAAATAACCTTTTTACTTAACATATATATAGTTTAATCTATGTAAACTAACTAAACTCTATCATAACCTTTACTTTACGTATATATAATGTAATTTATTTTTATTTTTCATAATTTATTTCACTGCATGGTAAAAAAAAAAAAAAAACACGCATGTACCAATTGAGATTTCAACACTTTATTCGATTACGTAGATTTTAAAAAAATGGCTTGAGCTTAAACAGCTAATCGACATGAGCCAGAAATATATATATATATATATATATATATCTGTTTGTATCTCTTGATATATATATACATATATATATATATATATATATATATATATATATATATATATATATAAAAAAAAACATATATATATAAAGATATATATCCTGTTTGTTCTCTAGTGCTAACTTAAAACAGTCTAACAAGGAGGCTCCTTTCAAGAATTACAGTCCTCTTCAACCTCAGAAACCTCATGTAAAATCTATTCTCTGTGACAGTAAAATCTCTCTGTCATTTTACAAGAAAAAAAAAAAAAAAAAAAAAAAATGTTATCTCTAGCTTTGCTTCTTCATCTTTTCAACTTTTTGTTTTATCCTAAAATCTAAATGAACTCTGCTATCTTATCTTCGGCTAAAGCTGAACTTTTCGCTCAGATTTTAATCTCAACTACAAAAGATTAAACAATTCAGCCATTTGGAGTAGATAGAGAAGGATGTACGCGATGCATCCTTCTCTATCTACTCCAACTCATTTATGTCTAAAAATGATATTTCTGCTCAATCTTTGTTTAATACTATGAAGGAGTATGGTCCTGTTAGTGTCTCTTCTGTGGTTCTTAAAACTTTGATTTCAAGCTTTTATATTGCCTGGGTTAACTGTTTCGTCCCTTCACCTTATATTAGACCTGGAAAAGAGCATACGCTTATTCAGCCTATCCCTCAGAAGGGAACCCTTCTCAATTCTCGAACTACAGATCTATTGATCTAACATTAGCACTTTCCAAAGATTTCGAATCTATGCTTAGCTTGAACTTAGAACTTAGAACTTAGAACTTAGAACTTAGAATTTAGAACTTGAACATGAACTTGAACTTAGAAAATATCTTAAATCTTTAAATCTTATTTCTAAACGCCAGTATGGCTTCTGTAAGAAACTCTTTACTCATGATCTTTTCTTTGTCTGACTTTTGGACTTTTGGTCCTTTGCTTTGCAATGTTGTCTTGGATAGAGAAATGGAAGGTACGTTCAGCCACTAATGATGATTTCAGAGAAAAAAAGAAGGAAATGAATGTGTTCTAGTTTGGAGCTTAGAGAGTTGTAGAATATAGGATAGTTAATAGCCCTAAGAGATAAATAAATAGAACAAATTAATTTAATTATAGTCTCAAAATAACCTAAGACACGAGTCGGAAAATTCGAAACACTCCAAATAAGAAACACAAGAACAAAAATTGACGATAGAAGCAACAAGATGGAACAAAGTAGGATTTGCTGTTGGGGCACCCAGACCCATGAGTTCCGGTCAAGAACAAGAGGTGTAGGTATAAATGAAGAAAGGTGGTGTTCAACAGAGAGGAATTTATAGAGGGAATGTAGTAGTAGTTAATGAAAAAAAGGGGTTCGAACACTAGAGCATACCTGCGACGGTCTCTTAACTATACCAGTACGTCATCAGGGTCTCCAAAGTCCCATGTGAT
>JABUQX010129091.1:0-30219 GCA_015478945.1 Trachelipus rathkii | reverse complement strand
CAACTTGAGCTTTCTATGGGGATTCCTTTGCAATGGTTTGTTTGCTGGCTACATACAAATGAATTACCATTATGTCATCAATTGCAACATTTGGACGGAAAAACTACTGGACCAATAGGGTTCTGTGGAGAAATTGGATAAACAATTGAATCTTGCCAAAAGATGCCTGTAAATAAGCTTTGGAAAGCTAGAAATAACTTTGCCTGATATTGCCCTTGATGAACTTAGTAGAGATCAACCATATCTCTCCGAAATGTGTACTGGAATTTCAAAAGGAAATATTTCATTTAAGCTAGTCACGAAAGGATCCACGAAAAACGAGTCATTCCAGGTGGTTAACGACAGCAATTAGAATTTTGAGATTATATGTTTCAACAGAAGACCCATCGGGGAAACTTGAAAGTTTTAACAGTATGTTATTAGAGTATTCCCATGCGCATTGTTTGATATTAAAACTCAATCATCTTGTCGGCATGGAAGTCAACACTTTTACAGTATAATAAAAAGATCTCGATTTCTACCTGAATAGTTAAAGAGTATGATAGATCGAACATTGCAAAGAAACGTATATTTTGGTCATCCAGAAAATATTCTGTTGACAATGTTGGCCGACAGCAGAAAACATGTGTGAGAGTTGGGCCTTCAAAGAATTTTAAATTGTAGGCAAATAGCTAAGGTAGATAAAAATATTCGTGAAATTAAGATTCCTCCGTTAAATTTCAAAGCAGACGTCTATATAGATATAATTGACTCTCATTCAGTTACATATTGAACCATCACTTGCAGTATCTATTTCTGATAATGAACTTAAGGCGATGATTTTGAACGTTCCTGCTTAAATTGATATTGTAAAATTTTCGTGACATTCACAAGCAGTAAAGCGCTGCGTCAAATTAGTTCCTGAAGCATCAGTCGCGGTGTGTGGCAACGGCGCACGAGATTGATTTATTAGATCAAGAATAACATCTCGAATTGCATTACCCCAAATTTGAAACCCAAAGTCAATAGCTCCAAATTCTGTGAGGCAATTAACCTATATGTTTAAGAACAAAGGGTGGGAGGGTCGTGAAACTCGATATGCAGCCACCTTCACGTGGTTGATTCTTGGTTATTTTCACACAGAAAAAAGCGAAGAACTGCATGAAAAATTCATAAATCTTGAAATGTTATAGAGATTTCTGTGGCAAATGGGCAATCAAAGATTACGTTTTAATAAGTTCAAATTTCACACAGATGATTACACTTATAGGTAGCAACTTTTCCGCATATAGGCTAATAAATTAAGCTAAACTTTTTTTCCCAGTATTTTGACTTCGCCCCATTACTCAGCCTTTCATCGGCATAATTTCGGACTAATTTTCCGATGTCAACTCGGCATAATTTCGGACTAATTTTCCGATGTCAACTCGGCATAATTTCGGACTAATTTTCCGATGTCAACTCTGCAGTTATATAACTCGAGACAATTTTTTTTTTCTGATGACAAATCTCGCATTTAATTCGGACTATTTCCACTCGATGGTACAACGAGCCTTATACGGCAAAAAATCGGAGTATGAGTGATCCGTATGTCAACTCGCGCCATAGAAATGTTTCGGCGACTAATTTCCGATGTCTCATCGCTAATTTCGAGGATATTTCATTCCGACGTCACCTGCGCAAAATTCAGACTAATAATATTAACGATGCTCACACTTCGACATAATTATAGCAGGAGCTAACTTTTACTTCGAGTATACAGGGTTCGGCATCAACATTTTCTGTGGAACTAGATGTGCCGAAAAAATGTGTGTCAATCATTTGTAGGTGCCATAGTGTTTGGATCTTAATTTCTCTCGACTCCACCTTAGCAAATTTCGACTAATTTTTTATTCCACGATGTCAACTCGGGGCATAATTATCGGACTATATGATTTTCCTCGATGGCAACTTGCATAAATTTCGGGACTAATTTTCCGATGTCAACTCGGCATAATTTTTATCGACATCACGTGATGTCAACTCGGCAAAATTTCGGACTAATTTTCCGATGTCAACTCGGCATAATTTTCGGACTAATTTTCCGATGTCAACTCGGCATAATTTCGGACTAATTTTCCGATGTTAACTCGGCATAATTTCGAACTAATTTTCCGATGTCAACTCGGCATAATTTGGACTAATTTTCCGATGTCAACTCGGCATAATTTCGGACTAAATTTTCCGAGTCAGCCGCATAATTTGTGGGACTAGAACATTTTCCGATGTTCCAACTTGGCATAATTTTGACCTAATTCTCCGGATGTTCAAACCACGCTATATTTCGGACTAATTTTCCGATGTCAACTCGGCATAATTTCGGACTAATTTTCCGATGTCAACTCTGCATAATTTTTCGGATCTAATGTTTCCGATGTCAACTCGGATTAATTCGGTACTATTTTTCCGAGTCAACTCGGCAAAATTATCGAGACTTAATTTTCCGATGTACAATCCGGGCATAATTTTCGACTAATTTTTCGATGTCAACTCGGCAACAATTTCAAGAAGACTAAATTTTTCCTACTGTCAACTCCGGTAATTCTCGAGACTAATTTTCTCAGATGTTCACTCAAGCCGCTTCATGTAGTAGCCTAATTCGTCTATCGCTTAATTTTTCCGAAGCATACTTGCCGCATAGTCGGTGCTATCACTCTAGAGCGACAGAGGTCAGCAAAGAGTGGCAAAATGCCCGGGTATCGTCCCTAGTCGGAATCCAGGGAGAATATTACTCTAGCAAGATTTCCCCCTTCCCGTCCGAGGTGAGAACTCTCTAAAAGAAACACCTCAATAGTAGCGTAAAGATGTCTTTATATTTGTTCTTAGGGTAGGAAATGAAACAAGAATCCTTTCGTCACACTTTGACAGCTAATGAAGCGAAGAAAATTAAATCTGTCCATTTGGCATTTTCTCTACCCAAAAGGTTATTGAGAATAGCACCCATAACTAATATATCAAATCTATAACATAATAGATAATAAATAATATATAATACTAATGAATAATAATAATAATAATAAATAATAATAATATTGTATATATATGTTTGTATATATATTTATGTATAATTATATTGATTAAATCTACAACTTTAATTTAGTATTAATCCCGTTCACGCATATATCATACAAATATTACAAATTATAGTGTAATACCCTATATCAGGATATAATAAATATTCTAATAATATATATATACCTAAGGTACATTATGTTCTGACTCTAATTAATTAATTGATATATTATCCCTTATGATATATATAATCCCGCAAATTATATTGTTGTATATGGTTACTCAGCAACCCCAAAACATATTCTGGACGAGGAGTGCCAGGCTTTCGCAACTGGGTCGGGTGGAAGAATGTGAAGGCTTATTCTTCACCTTAGGCTTTACTTCGTCCTGCTCGGAGTTAATCGAGTACACCCCCTTCAGATTAGGGCTCAGCCTGATGAACGGTGGTGTTTATCTTAAAAAAAAAAATAATGATAAAGAAATAAAACTTATAGAGTTGAGCCTTTATATATTTATTTATTATCCAGAGCAAAAGGCGTTCTCATCTATAAGGCCCTAATTTGCGTAACTATTTAAGCAATGCTAAGTATTGCTCAGAACTATTATGATATCTACTTGAGATTAAATTGTCAATTATCTATGTATATTAATATGTTTTATTCCAATATACATCGTTATACTCTAAAAGACTTATAACGAGATCTTCTTCAAGGATTTTATATTTCTTTATTGCTTGAAACAGAAATGTGTAATATACGTAGTTACTCGTATTATTATAATTGTTAGATCTACAATAAATTTTGAGTGAAGAAAAGTTAGTTATTATTTTATATAATTAATAATATACATTACAACTAAGTAGATCTAGGTATATATATATATATATATATATGAATACGGAGGTTTATTGTATATATTCGTCTCCTTCCAAACCTCAGACTTTTTGAATTTATTATTATTCAAAGTATTATATACTTCTTGTAACTTTCCATTATGTTGTATTAATATACTCATAAATATATTATTAATAGGACAGAGTTTATTATATAGGCTTGAGTAGCATATCCGGTAATGAGCTCAGGGCTGTGCCCCAGATATTAGCCCCTACCGAGAAAATTAGACATAAAAATTCTTAATTTTCATGCCAATTTTTCTTGGCAAAAAAAAAATGCAAACAGCAGCTTTTTTTTTTGACGTCTAAAACGTTGAGTCTGTTACGGAGTGCTCTGAGGTCATGTATGTACTGCTTGAATATTTTCATATTTTTTGAATAGATCTATGTTTTGGACATTATGTCTATACTCTCCTACAATTTGTTTACTTTATCGAGAATATACTTCATATTGAACTATATAGATATGAACAATTATCTTAGAATTAATTTGAGAACAGAATTTTTAATTATGACCCCGAATGAGTGCAGAGAGCACTGCAGTTCTCAAAAACTTAATTTTTGGGGTTTCTCAAATTTAAAAAAAATACTCTCTGCGACTTCATTGATTTTCGTTATCACTATCTGCATAGAAATTTCCACAAACATTTGGACGTCTGAAGCATTACATTTTTATTTTAAGATCAGTTTTTTTGAGTATATGCTAGTATTTATGAATGATCTGTTTCTTGTAGGACAAAATTTTGAAAAGGATAAGATATTTTTTTTGTAGTATACTAAAAAACTATCTATCGCTAAAGCTAAAGAAAGAAAAGTAATCTCTGCATCCGTCACTATCTTCACTCGCATTGAATGGGAATTTAGACTGTTTCACTCGAGCTAGTGGTAGAAAAAAAACCTTATCCAAGGTTAACTAGATTCTTAATTTCCCCTCTATTTTCCGAAAAACAACTTTTGTAAGAGTTAAACTTTGTCAAATATGCGTGATATATTTAGCTTCAACGTTAACAAATCCGTTAATAGGCCACAGCCTCCTGTCACCCCTTTCAGCTAGGTTTCATTTACACTCTCGACCCAAGCATTACACTCTACATGTCTCATTTCTACGGCACTAAAGGTCCTATCTTTTCATAATTACTGGATGCTTATCTTTTCCTTATTTTATCGTTTAAAGTGATCAACGTTTCATTCTCTCCCATTAAACAGTACTGGAAATAGATTATTATTCATCCCTCTCGTTTTGCCGATACACCTCCCATAAACATCCAATTCCCATTAGAGAATTGAGACTTAAAATTTTTTAACCCTTTACCTAGGGTTAAAAAATTTTATGTACCTAATCATCGTCAATGGTAATCCTTACTCTCGAAGGTAATAATAGGAATTGTAGAACCGATGCTATATTTATTATTATTTTCTCTCCCATCCTCAAGTTCCATTGTCCTGCCCTTCTTTTCTATATATTTTCCCACCCCTATTCCGATCTCATTTATGTTCCTATCTTACACCCTATTTTTCTTTACCAGATAACATGTGAATTGTCAACCATTTCTCGCTTTTTCGTCCTTTCCCCCGTATCTTTCGACCATCTTGATTCTATACTTATATTTCTCCCTCATTCTAATGCCGCGTCCTTTTGTCACTATTTATTTGCCGAATACTAGTACAAGCAGCGATAACGGTAAGGTGTTTCGATTCTCAACTGAATTTAGGCCTCTGAAAAATATAGCGTTGTACTGGGAAAATACTGAAAGAAACTCTCTAAATTTCTATTTTCTCTAACTCTTCCTTAACTTCTACACTCAGGATATATTAAACAAGGCGTAGAAAAGTGAGGGCATTTAGGGGGACTGAACTCCCCCTTGATATTATATAAACGATCGATGTTTCTTTATATTGACTGTGAATCTAATTATATCTAGATATGTACTTATCTATATATATACTAATATAGTACCGTATATATATAGTATATAATATATATATATCTATATTTTATATATGTACATTATATAATAGTATAATATACTTTATATTAATGTATCTGTTTATGTTTCTATACTCTATGTATATATATTAGCTGATGGCGAATCCGGACAAATTTTTGGATATTGTGAATCCGAACGAATTCCGAATTCACACTATCTTGATCCAAATCCCCCTGTGTCGTGGACAATCTTCTAGAACCAAAGTCCGTTTATTGATAATTGATCGTACATCCCAATCACATAAAAAAATCTTGATGCCGGAAATCCAATCCGGATTCGGATGTTCCCGAAAACATGTTCTATACGAGAAATGATAATAGAGCGAAGTAAATATACAACTAATCAATACTTTTTCAAATATATTTGATGAACGAGATTTTACTTAATAACTACTATATACATATATCTCAAGTTTTTATATATCTTATATATATAAATGTTATATTATTAATATGTGAATACTACTTATATATATATATAATATTACTACTTATACAAATTATATTAACTAATAAATTACTTATATCATATTTAAAATGTGATTCTTGTTTTTAAAAGATATACTAGAACATCCGAATTATAAAATTTAAAATTACCTAAAATTAAAATTTCAAACTGTGAGAGTATTAAAGAGTTTTTATTACAATGTTTCAGGAGTAGTTCATATATCTTCTTAATGAACGGTCCGAAATCGACATAATAAATTCTTCGAATATCTAGAAGTGTGTTGCTCGGAAATAGCATTAGAATGACTTTATTTCGGAGCGACATTCACCTCAGCATAACACTTAGGCATTGACCGTTCTAAGAACACAGACCTGTCCAAGGACTAGTTTGCTCCTTGCGTCCCTTTAACAGAATGATGCCGCAGATGGTTAGCAAAGTGATCAATTAAATAGCTCGCAATGCAGAATTGACTAGTTGCTAAACTTTTCTTGGGTTGACTTCGGTTTCAAAAACTCTTGTGTGGATATTCTCTAGCGGCTTGCTCGTAGCTCCACAATGTGTTGTACATAGCAATTTCAAAGCACAAAAAATCGACCGAATGATCCGCGTATCTCGGTGTACATATCTTCGTAAAGTTAGATCTTTCTTACCTTACATAAACTATGTGCAAAATCATTATATATACTGGTATAATTTATACTTATTACTATTATCAACTAACTTCTTACTCACAGGTGAGATATATATAGAGCATATATAAGCTAAATATATAAATGTATATAGTTATAATATTGATATATATAATATATACTTAGTATTAGAAATATTTAAATAAAATTAATTATATAATATGTTGTAATATACTCTAGTAACTTCATTCTGTGATTATAATTATTATCAAATCAAATCAAATCTTTTTCTATTATTCAAAATATGCTGAATTATAAAAATTTTCCAGATTCTCAGATATTTTTCGCTATACAACTCTGATCGATCACTATTAAACTAGCGAAAACATTTATAAAAAATTGAATATTTCATTCTTCTTGATAAAATGTTATAAAAATTGTTCAAATTATTCTTATTGTTTTATATTAAATGTTAACAATCTTTCTATTTTTAATTCGAAATGTCAACTTATTAATTCCTATAAAGTATTACCACTAATCAGAAGATGTACATTTACTGTATGCCTCTCATTGAAGACCTTCAACAACTTCCTCAATTTTCAATCTGCCTTCTCCACTCTTACAGCAAAACGCATTTGGAGCGTTTCGAAAATCTCCCCCAATCTGTTCGCGTCTGGTTTCTCATCACTTTTGAACAATTTTACTATTTGCCTTTCTAACATTTTTCAATTAGGATTGAGATAGAATATTATTAAATATAAAAGTGTGCAAATAGTGAAATAAATATCATTCCATGATAAGTTAAATATGTTATTACCATATAAAATAATACATACCCCTCTATCAAAGTATTTATAAAAAATATAATCTGAACGAGGTTCCAGCATAGGCTGGTTGAAGTGATGACCTTGAAAATATTTTCAAATTTAAAAAAAAAAAAATTTGTTAGAATCTGAAGTATTCTTTATTAATTAGTTATTTATAGAATTTCATTACCATGAGAAATCTCGCACATTTAAATGCCATGATTAAGAAAGTTTCATCATCAATTACAGATTCTTTTAAAAATATTGCAACTAATGAACTGATAAATATTATCGATAAGCATTATGAGCACTGGATCAATTATAATAATTCAACATCCTCCAGAAAACTGAACCATAGCTTGGAAAGAAAGTCATTGATACATGAACTTAAATTCTAACAAAATTTATATTTAAAAACACAGCTTACGGAGGAAATCATGAGGAGGCAAAAGGATAAGTACATTCGAAAATCACGTGAGCAATTTAGCTATAAATAACAATCACTAAAAATCTTTAAAAGTGTTCGCATACTAAATTATCTTAAAAAAAAGTTCTTTTCTTTTATTTTACTAAGCAATGTTCAAGACTTTAATGATAGTATAGTCACTAGGAATCAAATAATGTCAAAATAAGTAAAGGAAACAGTATAACTTACGAAATTTATACACACAAAGTCACTAATACCTCGCAAGTTACTCAAATCCTGTTTGTAAACCTTAATTCGTAATTTAGTCGCTACTCCGATTGATCCGGTTCCAATTTTGAAGACGATTTTGATTTTTCCACTTGGATACAATTCTACTCACTTCGGATTAGCAGAGTTGAGACAGGATCTTTCGTTGTTTTAAACAAATATCTCCATATCATCGGACTCCATAAATCGTTTTCCAACTTGCCAGTAATTAATTCTTCAGACTTAGTCCCAAAATTTAGTCCCTAAAACACATACAAATATTCCACAGTTATAAACTTTTCTTTTAAAAAAAAACATCTCTATTACTAAAAGCGTAACTTCAAATAATTTTAACTTACCGCTATTCTGCGGGATATTTTCCTAATTGTTTCTTTCCTTTCGTTTCCGTCCCAAAACCTTTCGTAACTTTTTCCTTTTAGCGTTCCTTAACTCCTTCCTGTTCTGAGATAGTCCGAGAGCAATCTGATTTCTTAACTAATCTTTTTAGACTAACTTACCTCTTTTACGGTTGGTTGTTCAATATCCCACATTTCTCCCCTCTTAAGTTTGTGACTAACAAACTTATAAGAAACAAACTAAACCATAACAATCGAAAAAAAAAAAAAAAATAATTAACCTACAACCAAATGATATTCTGAATAATATAAACAAATTTACCAGTTACATAAACTTACCAATCAAAACTTATAATTAATCTAACTTTTCCTTTTTTTGTGGTTTATTTTTGTCATACATCTTCTGCATCCACCTTTTGTATGCCCTATCATCATTCTCTTGTTGCAACTGTATTGCTATTCTTAATCTTTCTTTTTCTGCCTCTAAATTTTCTTTGTCCTCAAACTTATTAACTCCGAATGCCATATTATCATCACCCACATTTTTAGTATATTTAGTGTTTCCTTCCCACACTTTTTTCGATATTCGCACACTTTTTTTACCTTTTTATAATAAGCATTTATAGGCTGATGACAAAACATGTAAAAAAAAAAATGAAATATCTCAAAAGGTATGACACTTACAGAACAAACAATTACATATTTGGAACAGCATATAAATCCTTATTACAAAAATGTAAAAAAAAAAAAAAAAAAAAATATTAGGGGTTTCGAGCCCACGGGGGACAGAGGGGGCGCTTTTCCCAATACAGTTGCAACAAGAGAATGATGATAGGGCATACAAAAGGTGGATGCAGAAGATGTATGACAAAAATAAACCACAAAAAAAGGAAAAGTTAGAGTAATTATAAGTTTCGATTGGTAAGTTTATGCAACTGGTAAATTTGTTTGCATTATTTATTCAGAATATTATTTGGTTGTAGGTTAATTATTATTTTTTTTTTTTTCGATTATACATTTGTTTTGGTTTAGTTTGTTTCTTATAAGTTTGTTAGTCACAAACTTAAGAGGGAAGAAATGTGGGATATTGGACAACCAACCGTAAAAGAGGTAAGTTAGTCTAAAAAGATTAGTTAAGAAATCAGATTGCTCTCGGACTATCTCAGAACAGGAAGGAGTTAAGGAACGCTAAAAGGAAAAAGTTACGAAAGGTTTTGGGACGGAAACGAAAGGAAAGAAACAATTAGGAAAATATCCCGCAGAATAGCGGTAAGTTAAAATTATTTGAAGTTACGCTTTTAGTAATAGAGATGTCTTTTTATAAAAGAAAAGTTTATAACTGTGGAATATTTGTATGTGTTTTAGGGATGGGACTAAGTCTGAAGAATTAGTTACTGGCAAGTTGGAAAACGATTTATGGAGTCCGATGATATCGAGATATTTGTTTAAAAAGACGAAAGATCCTGTCTCAACTCTGCTAATCTGAAGTGAGTAGAATTGTATCCAAGTGGAAAAATCAAAATAGTCTTCAAAATTGGAACCGGGTCAATCGGAGTAGCGATTAAATTACGAATTAAGGTTTACAAACAGGATTTGAGTAACTTGCGAGGTATTAGTGACTTTGGGTGTATAAATTTCGTAAGTTATACTGTTTCCTTTACTTATTTTGACATTATTCGATTCCAAGTGACTATACTATCATTAAAGTCTTGAACATTGCTTAGTAAAATAAAAAAAAAACTTTAAGATAATTTAGTATGCGAACACTTTTAAAGATTTTTAGTGATTGTTATTTATAGCTAAATTGCTCACGTAATTTTCGAATGTACTTATCCTTTTGCCTCCTCAGGATTCCCTCCGTAAGCTGCTGCTTTTAAATATAAATTTTGTTAGAATTGGTTGTAAATATTTTGAGAGCATTTATTTAAATTACTGTGGCATTTAATATTATTTTTGAAATTATAATTAAGAAAATCACTGTTTGTTCTCTCATCCTCCATTTTGCACTATATAAATCGGATATATTCGAAGGTTCAAACAGTTAAATAAAGATATAATCATTTACTTTTGAAATTCTAAAAAACTAAAAAAAAAATTAAGATCGATTCTACAATTTTTTTTTTTTTAAATTTGAAAATATTTTCAAGGTCATCACTTCAACCATGTCTAGCGCCAATATAATCAGATTAATTTTAATAAAACTTTGTGGGCATGTTTTGGCATCAATATAGAAGGTTTCTGGAATGTTTCATCTTTCTAGTTAGAAAACTTTTTTATTTAATAATTTTTTTCTCACCTAATATGAAAAAAATGTTGAGAAAAAGGCAAAATAAAATTGTCAAAAGTGTGAGAAACCAGAGGAAAGATTGGGGGAGATATTTCGAAAGCTCCAAATGGTTTTGCTGAGAGTGGGAGAAGGCAGATTGAATGTGGGAAGTGTGAAGGTTTAATAGGGCACTCAGTAAATACATCTTCTAATGTGGTAAATATTTTAAAATTTAGTTGAACATTTCGAAATTAAAATAAAAATTGTAAATTAATTAAAACAAGATTAATATTTTATAAACATTTCAAGAAGAGGAGCAACAAATTTTTATATTATTACTTTCTCTTTACTACGTCGAAGGAATTAGCTAGCAAAAATATCTGACAACTGACGCTTGGTTCCTTTTGATAATAATGAAAAATAAATTTGATTTTTTGAATTAAATATAATATATATAGATATATATATATATATTTAATATATATTATAATAATATAATAATAATATAATAGATACTATTGAATCAATATATATATATATAATATATATATATATAATATATATATAAATTATCTAAATAATAATCTATAAAAAATATTATAGTATAAATATATATATATAGTGGTACCTTGACTAACGAGTACCCCAACTTGCGAGATTTCCCCGAGATACGAGTTGTCAATGAGTCGATTTTTTTTGCTTTGAATTATGCGTAGCCAAATATTTGAGGTACAGCAGCGCGCTAGGAGATTTTCAGTAGAGGAGGGTTGATTGAAAGGAAGACGCCAGAAAAGAGTTGCAACATAGTGTGCGACTTGGAGCTACTTTAATGACACGTTGGCCTAACTCATCTGTGCCGAAACATTTGATAAGGGAGGAAGTAAGCAAAATTTTGAGTTTGTCATGATGTCTCAATGAAAGGAAGAAACTAGTTTTGAAAAGCTAAAATATTTAATTCAGCTATTCCCGAAACAACTTGCAGATGTCGAAAAATTTTTTTTTGTCTATTTATCGACATAGAAAGAGATATAAGAATATCCTGAAACATTGGAAAACTTAATACTTTCTAGACTAATAACTTTTAATAATTGTTTAATTTTAGAATTTTTAATAGTAATTATTATACTAATATTAGTCAATGTATAATATTTTAAAAATGAAAAAGCAATTTATTTTAATATTAAGTATTATATTATGTTATATATAAATATATATAATAGTAATATATTTATATATTATATATATTATATATATATATATTTATATAATATATATATATATATTGAAAAGAAAAATATTTGTTATAGTTTATGCATCTTAATTAATTTTGTAAAAACAATGTCAGACCACTTGTATCGGCGTGGTTTCGATGTGATATTTGTAGGGGTATAGTATCGACAATATCAAAAAATGCCGCGAATTTTTTGGATTACGAAGATTTCCCACACAGGCCGATTTGGATTCAGATAGGGCTGGATTCGGATTCGGAATCGCGATTTCAAATCCATAAAAAATCTTGAATCTGTGCCAATCACTAAATGTTATAATAATATATATTAATATAAATATATATATATATATAATATATACGAGTATTATGTATCTATATATAAAATATAATATAATCTCATATCAAGATGATATATAGATATATATATATATATATATAGTAAGTTATAATTATATTAGTATATATAAATATAGATTCAAGTACATAAAAAAAATTCGATCGTTATGATAATATCAAGGGGGTTCAGACCCCCCTGAACATGCCCCTTTTCTACGGCCTTGTATTTATATACTCTGGTGTAGAAGTTGGAAAGTAGAGAAAATAGAAATAGGAGTTTTTCAGATTTTCCCAGTACAACGCTATAAGAATGAGCATAGTAGTTAAGCTTGGTCAGAGTGATGAACTGAGGAAAAGGTGAGAGGTGTGCAAAGGTGTTATTGAGCTAAAAATATCCCAAGGTATTTCCTTTTAACTTAAAAATTGTTTTTTCGAAAAAGGGAAATTATTAGATATTTTTTTCTACAATCATCCTGGCATTGAACGATCAAATTTTCAGCCGATAAAATAGTCGGTGAAAGTACATCTTTTTTACTTAGATAATTTTTTTTGTATACTCAAAAAAAATAATTTTTTTTCAAAATTTGTTCCAAGAAAAAATTCAAAATACCTGCTATACAAAAAACTGATGATTTACAAATAATAAAAAGTGTTCTAAGGCGTCACCAACTAAATGTTTGGAAAATATTCATGCAATATTCGGAAAAAACAAGAAAAAACAAAGCACATCCTCCCATCACGAGAACCAACTAACAACTGGTTTTATGAAACAATCGACTCATTGCTTCAGATTATTGGGAGCGTATAATATCAAAATTCCGTTCAAATTAATTAAAAATTAGTTCCAAATATGCATAGTTCAAATATGAAGTCATATGAGACAAAAAAATTTAGTAGGAGTATACGACAAATGTCAATAATACATTTAGATTTTTTTCAGAAATATGAAAAACATATAAGACAATACACTCCAAAGAAAAACACTCGAGTAATACTCAACATTTAAGAACGTATCAATATATATAAAAAAGCTGCAATTAGAAAGAGACTACATTCAACGCGTATATACAAAATGGAGAAAATAAAAATTAAGAAAATTTTAATAGTACTTTTTTTTTGTGAAAAGGTAGGGGGCTAAAAATGGAGTGTGCACAGCCCTAGAGGCTAAGAATTGTATTCTCCAAGTTAAAATACCATCTCCCTAAAGTATATATATTATTACCACATCGTTAAAATAAATATACAAATAAATAATAAATTTTATAAAAAATTTACTTTTAATATAGAAAAGCATGAAACACGTTGCTAGTTCTCGCCAAGGATATCGTACTGACGCTGCGGGCGCGCGTCATACTAGCGTAGTATACCCGTATATTTACATACGTCTAGTAATATCTAGTCATACCGGTACAGTAGTATAGTGACTAGCTGCCTGCTAATAGGATAGCGGCGCTCTATATAACGCGTTATACTCGTAGATGACCACTAGGGTATTAGGCAAAGCTGACGAGCCATACCATCGCTCAAGAGGTCTCAAACCACTTGTATAATCGTGAGATATTCTCTATATATATGTCTATTATCTTAAAGAGATAATTACTGTTTCAACACTTCAAATATTGCCTTATGTAAATATGCAATATATGTGACAATTTATTACAAAATCCAAGCACCTCGAGCACGCTCCCAGATAAACACGACTGTCTCAAATATAGCTAACTCATAGATAGTCTCTAAACCACAAGTTTATATAATAGAGTCTACTCGATATTCATCATTTCTTATCCTCAAAATACACATTATATACCTACCAGTATATAATTTCTATGAGCCCACATTAATAAGCACAGCTGAATCAAAAATATGCAATAGAGGCATCTTTTAATATTGAGAACCCTGAGGGCGGCTGTCGTGCACTAACCCCACATTTAAATCTATAAGACAAAGAGCCTATAAGTTATTGTGTTAGTATATATTATTTTTTAGAAGACAAAAACAGCCACGCTTCACGCTGAGCGCCTAATCTAGAAAGGGGACGTGGCAGTTTAACGTTCCAGCAGGACGAAGCAAAGCCCAAGGTGAGAAATTCAGCTCACATCTCCCACCCGAACCACAGTGCGAAACCTGCACCTCGCCCTTTATATTTGCTCTGAGAACGTGTCGGTACGTACCAAAACTTGATATAAATATAATCGTGGCGCTACGATAGTATATTATATATATATACATAGATCTTATAAGTAACTCCTTTATATTAGTCTTCTACTTTATTCTTATATTAACTAACTATCTCATTAATTATTTTCAGCCTTAATCTATACTAAATAATACTCTAATACCTCTATGATTAATAGATATATATATATAATTATAGTAATCAGAGCCATATAGGAGGATACTTAAGTAGGGTAACGTAATAATTTAAGGTATATAATATACAAAAAATCTATATGGCGAGAGTGAGTATTAATTATATTATTATTATTATTATTATTATTATTTATTATTATTATAATTATTTATGTTATTAGTGGTAGTGTATAATGAAGGTAAGACTATCAATAACCTTAAAGATTCCTTACAGGAATCGTTTATCGACTCAGGATAAAAACAATGGTACCGGTTATTTAATCTTCGCTTCCTTCAAGGTGAGCATGTCGAACCCAAATGCCGTTCGACGATCAGGAATTTTGTTTCATTTCCACCCCTATATAAGAAAATTTCAAGACATCTATAGTTCCACTACTGATAGTTATTTTCGTAAAGTTCCCATCAACCATCACGGTTAATGTTTTTCAAGGCAGCGTCCCCCCTTACGGAGGGGGAGGACACCTTCTGTGCTAGGTGGTAATTTCGTAATACCTAGTGCGTCAGTCCTGCACTTATACGGAGCACGCGGAGTTATCCCCTCTCTATCGACATCCACTTGTCTCAAGTCTACGATATATGAGCCCTACGATAGTTCGAGACACAGTCTGGTGAATCCTTCCGAGAAAGATTCGACGATACGTACTCTAAAATAGAGCACAGGGCGAACCTGCGTATAGAGCATGCGCGGTAAAAAGCGATTTAATTCGAAATTTGTTGCAGCGTTAGACATCGCGAAGAATTCTCCGAAACTTCTTTGGGCCTAGTTGACATCGAAGAGATTAGTCCGAAGATTATCCCCGCACTTGATCCTCGGAAATATTTAAGTCCCGAGATTTATTTGCCGAGTTGACATTTCGTGGAAAATTACGTCCGAAGACTACTTCGATATTGCCGACTGATCAATTGCGGAAAATATTAGTCACTCGATACTGGTATGACCAAGGTTGACGATCGTGAACACTTTCAGTACCGAAATTATGCCGAGTTTGACATCGTGAAATACATTAAGTCTCCGAATATTATGCTGAAGTTGACATCGTAAATATATAGTCCCAAAGATATTTTATGCACCGAAGCCTTATACAACTCTTTCCGAAAATTCACGTGTCTCCTACTCAAGGAAAAAGATTATGCCGAGCTGACATTCGGAAAATTAGTCCGAAATTATGCCGAGTTGACATCGGAAAATTAGTCCGAAATTTTGCCGAGTTGACATCGGAAAATTAGTTCGAAATTATGCCGAGTTGACATCGGAAAATTAGTCCGAAATTATGCCGAGTTGACATCGGAAAATTAGTCCGAAATTATGCCGAGTTGACATCGGAAAATTAGTCCGAAATTTTGCCGAGTTGACATCGGAAAATTAGTCCGAAATTATGCCGAGTTGACATCGGAAAATTAGTCCGAAATTATGCCGAGTTGACATCGGAAAATTAGTCCGAAATTATGCCGAGTTGACATCGGAAAATTAGTCCGAAATTATGCTGAGTTGACATCGGAAAATTAGTCCAAAATTATGCCAAGTTGACATCGGAAAATTAGTCCAAAATTATGCCGAGCTGACATCGGAAAATTAGTCCGAAATTATGCCGAGTTGACATCGGAAAATTAGTCCGAAATTTTGCCGAGTTGACATCGGAAAATTAGTTCGAAATTATGCCGAGTTGACATCGGAAAATTAGTCCGAAATTATGCCGAGTTGACATCGGAAAATTAGTCCGAAATTATGCCGAGTTGACATCGGAAAATTAGATCCGCAAATCTATGCGAGTTGAATTCGCTAAAATTAGTCCGAAATTATTGCCGAGTGTGACATCGAAAATTAGCCGAAATTATGCCGAAGGTTGACACGGAAAATTAGTCCGAAATGTATGCCGAGTTGACATCGGAAAAATTAGTCCGAAATTTATGCGATGAAAGGCTGGTAATGGGGAAAGCAAAACTGGGGAAAAAAGTTTAGCTAATTATAGCCTCATTGCGGAAAAGTTGCTAACCTATAAGTGTAATCATCTGTGTGAAATTTGAACTTATTAAAACGTAATCTTTGATTGCCCATTTGCCACAGAAATCTCTATAACATTTCAAGATTTATGAATTTTTCATGCAGTTCTTCGTTTGTTTCACCGTGACACTCACCGTGAATCAATCACGTGCAGTTCTTCGTTTGTTTCACCACCCTCCCACCGTTTGTCTTCAAACAATTAGGTTAATTGCCTCACAGAATTTGGAGCTATTGACTTTGGGTTTCAAATTTGGGTAATGCAATTCGAGATGTTATTCTTGATCTAATGAATCCATCTCGTGCGCCGTTGCCACACACAGCGACTGATGCTTCAGTAACTAATTTGACGCAGCGCTTTACTGCTTGTGAATGTCACGAAAATTTTAAAATATCAATTTAAGCAGGAATGTTCAAAATCATCGGCTTAAGTTCATTATCAGAAATAGATACTGCAAGTGGTGGTTCAATATGTAACTGAATGCGAGTCAATAATATCTATATAGACGTCCGCTTTGAAATTTAACGGAGGAATCTTAATTTCACGAATATTTTTATCTACCTTAGCTATTTGCCTACAATTTAAAATTCTTTGAAGGCCCAACTCTCACACATGTTTTCTGCTGTCGGCGAGCATTATGGTTGCAGATATCATTAATCTTTAATTTTCTATTTCTGTAATAATCAACTCTTTAACTATTAGTTAAACTATTTTCACTCTGTTTTGAACATATATAGCTGTAAAAGTGTTAGACTTCCAGCTCGACAAGATGATTGATCTTTTAAACCAAAACCCTATGCGCTCTCAAAGTAGAAGAAAAATACATCTAATTAACTTGATGCGCAATTTTCAGAGTTTCCCGATAGAGGGTCTTCTGTTGTAAACATATAATTTCATTCAAAAATTCGAGATGCTGTTCGCTGTTGAACACACCTTGGTGACTATGTGACTCTGTGTGCTATTACGAGTGTCTCTTATTACTAGTGTATAGAGCTTTCAGATTGACTAAACTTTCCTTTTGATTCCAGTAGCTACATTTCGGTATGAAGTTATACTGCAGAGAATTTACTACTACTAACATAATAGATATTTCTATTCAAGGCAATTACCAAGGGACTTAATTACTAGCAATATTCCAAAAATGACTTATTTTTACAGGCATCGTGCTCGGCTTAAGATATCAAATATTGTACTACCGATATTTCTCACAGAAACGCCTATTGTACAGTAGTTTTTCCGTAACATATAGTTTCACTAAATATGTTATGCAATTGATGTATCAGTGATTATTGTATTTCAATTTTGTATTGTAGCCAAGCAACAATTATAACTCGCACATATCGTGATCCCCATATGAACAAGCGAAAAGCATTAAGTCTATATTTATATTAACTCATTATACTTTGTCTGTAACATCACATAAGTTCCCGTGATTCACATACCAAAGGCTGTGCATACTTAGAAAAGATATGAGCATTAATTTCTCCTATATGAAAAAAGAATATAAATAGTACCTCCCTAGCTCTTATGAAAAGTATTATGCGAAGTAACTCGCTGCAAATAATAAGACAGACCGGGATGAGGACCTTAAAGCCTTCTTGAGGTATATAGACTACTCCATGTGATTCTGAAAGACTTAACCAGGACCTTATGCCCGTGCTTCTTAGTTAGCGCATGTTATATAAGCTTCTCTATTTATCAGTATACCTATTACAATACCAAAAATTAAGGTAAAGGTCTGTTCATTTCGAGCAGTTCTAAATAGAATAGTATACCACAATATTCCGATAGATGCACGAATAGTTTCCTATAATTTATTAATATTAGTACAGAAGACGTGCTGTCAGAACATATACCTTTGTAAATGACCATTACCACTTCTGTGATATTACTTCTACGAACTAGCCATGGCTTCCCTAGATATCATACAGAGCGTCGTCTAATTCAGCGAATAATCTACTTCTCCAATACTTAACAGAGGCATGACACACTTAACTCTATATCGTCTAGTGCAAATTCTGACTCTATACTACGAAAGACCAGTCCTGTTAGTTAGAAACTAGCTCTTATTCTCACTTTTAGACAGATAAGTCAGATATCTACAATTTAGAGAAAGAGCTCGTGCTCTATGATATTCATCATTTGCGGAGAAGACTACATTATGAGATAGAGAATAGGTACTTTAATATAATTAAAACAATCTTAAATTGTGTAGGTTTTCGTGGGTTGGTCAAGCAGTTAATCGGTGCAATTTTATATCATCACCAAAGTCGATGTTAGTAAGTATACTATATTGTTAAGTGATCAGGCCAAGATAAACTTAGAGGGTGAAGTCAAATCTTCAATTGTTAAGGAAGTTTAATGACCGAATTCTTAAATAATTGACCAGAGGATGACTGACTATTAAAGTCTTTGGGAAGTGTAGTTGAATTCTATATAGGTGATATTTATTCTGGTGTGATAGTTTTGATTTCAATTATTTTGAGTATATAAAAAATTATTACTTGTCTACGTCTTAGGTAGTTTTCTGTTTAGTGATTGTGTTGGATTATTGCTATGTATATTATATAGATAGTTATTAGTAGTGAATAGGTGTAGAATATATATATAGTGGAATAGTTCAGAATTTATTTTTATAAAGTTAGGAACTGGTAGAGGTAAGAGAGGTTGTTTAAGTCATTTGTACTCAGGGATTTAGTGATTTGGAATATAGAGTATAGAGGCATTATGGCAGGACAGCTGGGTTGAGTTCTCTGTGTTTTGTGCATACAAGATAGTAGCTTTCTGCCAATCATCTTGCCACGAGTGTTTGTAGTTCTATGAGGTTTAGTAAGTTTTTTCTTCGTAGTTGTGTTGTTTGTCTGGGGTGTTGTTGATGTACATCTTCCTGTTACTATTCAGAAGTGCTCTGTTTGTTATTGTTTATAGCTTGGAGTTTCTTATATGTTATCTTAAGTCAAGTATTATGGCCTCCAAAGTTGGGAGAGCGTAGTTATAGTGATGTGAAAGTCTTGTAGTCTTATCGGTTCCTTAATAATGTTCGCTTTCAGCTCTGAGTGATGAATGTTATGTTGTTATAAGGTGTTTCGTAAAGGTGAAATGTTATCTCTCAGTTTAGAGTTGTTTGTGTGAAGTCTGTGTAGGCGTATGGTCTTAAATATGTTCACTGTCTGTTTGCTGATTGAAGTTATGTTGTCTATGCTGTTTCGAAAGGTGAATGAAGGTGTCAACCGTGTAAACACTCCGGGATGATACTATTGGATGTTGATAGTTATTGTTGAAGAGAGAGTAAGGACCTTTTTTCTCGGTTACGATCTTCTGGTCCCGAATGGATTGAGGTTTAAGAATACTTTGGGAAGGAGTTGCTGAGTTTGTTGTCGGTACAGCTGTATGATTAGAATGATGATTGATTTCTGTTGTAGTTTGAATGTAGAGCATTCTAGTGTCTTCTTAGCCTATGTGAATGGTAATTGAATGTATTGCTTGTGTGCAGGTTTGTGGCAGTTTTAGATTTCTGATGTGTAAGTGACTATTGAAATGTCGTCCCGCGTAGGTGCTATGTTTTATGTTGAGTCTGATTTGAGTTTGTGTGGAGGTAGGCGTAGCTGAGTGAATAGGATACTTATAGAACTCAAAGTGGAGGATAGGATTGCACCTATCGTATTGCAATACTCAGTTATTTGGTCGTTTTACACTACCAATGAGGTAATTTTGTGTTGTTGTCTTTTCTGTTTCTGACTGTTCTGCCTGAGAAGGAAGATATAGAATCCCAATTCTTATAAGGTTAGTTGGTGAATTATTTATTGTAGAAAAATATACTTCTTATATATTGACTATTATGATACACTTTCAGACTTTCTTTACACTATCAACCTTACTTGATATATGTAGGGGCGTTTCTCGTTTGTAAAATAGATCACATTGCTTTTGGAGATTAGGGATAATGTTATGAGTACGGTTGAATGGCTTTTGTTTGAACCCGTGTTGAATTTTTCTGCTTTATATTCTGTTGGTTTTTTGATGACTATAGTTCCGTGCCAACAGGATTGCTTTCATGCACCACGTTAAAGCGAATACCCAAATGTAAACCGCCAAGATGGCAGGAGATCTGGTTGTATCTCTTAACTGGACAAGAGCATGTCCAGCTTTGAAGGACAGTGAACAAGGTGTAGAGGTCGGTTTCCCTGTTTCAGCATGTACTTATTTCCCGCCTCCGGGAGCGCTCCGGAAACCCCGTCTTTTGCTTTCGACTGCAGATATTTCGATTTTAACAAAATATGAGGGATAGAAGTCGTAGGGCTGATGGAACTGTTGTTAAATTTGTTGTGCTACGCGAGTTGGGTGTTTACTAAACTACCTGATGCCTAGGGTTTGCGTGCTGTCCTTGTTGACGATGCGTTACTCTTGCGTGCTGCTGGTGAGTTTTAAGGTCTTAGGTATGAGTTTTCTAGGTCTGTTTTCTAGGTCGTACTCCTGCTCCTCACTTTGCGTTGTGATCGCTTGGGTTCCCACTCTATGTTTCTGATTGCTTTGATGATTGTCCTGTTTTGAGGTGTGCTTAGGTTTTGACTTGCTTGTTGCAAAGTAAGTTGCAGAATGGTCTGCGTGTTGTTTAGTGGCTAGTTAGGGTTTTGTGTGTTTGCGGCTTTTGATGCGAGCCCGTTCATGAGATATGTTGTTCGTAGTATGTTGTGTTTTTCAGTGTTTATTGCTTCCACATTCTGGTAGTTATTCTGATATAGTTGATGGATGTTTTGAGTGAGGCAAGTTTGAGGAAATTTTTATGCGAAAGAATGTCGCCCCCAAAAAATTTGTGTAATTTACAAATAGTTTAAATGTATGAATCTGTGTTAATATTTCTAAAGAGCAGGTAGGCTTGCCTATTCTTGTTTGTTATATAAAATTATGGTCGTTTGAAAGGGATGTGTCATTATTCCTGATGTGATTTCATTATTTAAAGCTATGTTGATGTCACTAATTTTTATAAAGTTTTTCAAAAATTTGCTAACTCATAAATTGACTTATTATATCTTAATGTTTACCTTAGTTGGCTTTGTATTTGCATAATTACCTCTTTCGACGCTTGGCGTGTAGTACTCCTCTCTCCTCCGTAGTAGTGAAGTGCTATTCTTTCTCTCTGCCAGCTCTCTTCCCTCCTCATATCTCTGGGATGCTTTGATGGGGAAAGCGCCCGGCCCAGCCATCGATGAAGCCGTCCATCCTCCCTTCCTCAACACCACGACTTCTTCTTCATTCGCTTTCACCGCCTCATTATTATCTCCATTCCGGACACTCCCTCCAACTCCTTCGCCCACTCTGGCCGCCACACATTCTTCTGTTCCTTCTTTCCTGCATTGAACAAACTCCTCAACTGTCGACACTTATCTCCCCTCTTCCCCTTCATCGACAGCATCAGGAAAATCAGATAACCCATATTATTCAACAACAGAGGGCGCATCTTCAACAACAGCAGCAACAGCATTCTCATCAGTACCTGACCCAGCAACAACAACAACAACAGCAACAGCAAGCCATGAGGCAACGGCAATACCATACGTCACACGAAACGTCAATGTTAGAACAGGATTTGAAGCGGGACAGTATTGACTCTGGTAGAAGGCTTCCCCAAGTTCCAGAAGACAGTATATCTACCGTGCCATTAGGAGTAACTACTTTAGGAGGAGGGCCAAGAGGTCCCCCAAATGGTCCTATAACGAGAGCTGCGAGCGAGCGATATTCTAGGCAAGAGACCTTGGCTCAGTTGCAGCGTATGGCGTGGGCAAGACACACTACAAAGTAACAAGAGTAGCAAATGTTATTTTCTTAATTTTAATTAGATAATTTTTTTCTAGATTTTATACTTGCTTGTGGTTGTGAATTAATATGAAGGAATTTTTTGTAGTTCTCCAAAGTTGGATGTCCAGTGATACAAGTAACACGAAGGTGGGCATTAAAAACTTAACTGTACAGAAAATTATACATATATATATATATATATATATATATATATATATATATTATATATATATATATTATATATATTTATATATATATATATTATTATTATATATAATAGATATATATATATATAATATATATATATATATTATATATATATTATATATATATATATATATAATGCAAATGATATTGTCCATAATCGTAGTACTCAATATATATGATAGTCATTTTAGAAATCAAGTATATTATACCATATGATATTACTCTTACAAGAAGGTTGTCGGTGATTTACATAATAAATTGTATTTATTAAATATATTATGTGGAAAAAAACTGTAATATATCATGTAAAAAAACTATAATATATCGTGTAAATCTTACATAATTGTTGATAATATTCTCTTGTATATTATGTAATATCAAACGATAATATGTTAAAAGGAATTTATAGTTTCCTTGTGGAACGTGTTTGCGTTTCTGATCTGCAAAAGACTCCCTGCACTCTCTTTATAAATGTATAACGACTGATGTTGACGATGTTGAAGTATTGATGGAGGGGATGTTTTAGTTAAGGACAAATATGTATTATGTTCGTCTATATTTGTCATTCATTTTTTCCAACGTTTTAAGATTAATGTAATGTATTTTTTTTTTATTATTATTATTTGTATTATTTCTTATTTTTGAGTACTGTCTTATATTCCTTGTGATTGTCTATTTTTTAAATTATAGATTATATATTTTTTTCCTTACCAATTTTGTATTCTTCTTCTTCTCTCATCATATCTTGGTTTCTTCTTGACCTGTGATATAGCGTTATCCGCCGGATATACATTTTTAACTTTTTTTTTTTTTCTTAATTATATACGTCCCCTAGTAGCTAGCCATTTTATCATCACCTTACCAAAATTTAACTTATTACCTTATTCTATTAATCTATTATTATTATTAAATTATTATATATTATATATTATTATTATTATTATTATTATTATTAAGTACGCTGCATTTTCCTTTCCTGTTATAAGGCTTCTCGAGACTACTTTCGAGTTTCTAAGAGAATAATATAGAGCAGAGCTCTAGGAATAGTTCATGACGACCCTAATACAAAAATCTGGATGGAATACTTTATTTTTATTATCATAGAAAGAAATTTTTGATCTTGGCATGAAATTGATATAATTTTTATCAAAGGTTTGTTTCGTATGACATTTTTTTTTTTTTTTGACAAATGACAATAAAAGGGAGTCCGAATTTTTTGTGTTATTAAAAGACATTATTTCAATAATTTTTCTTACAGAATAGATTCCTAGAGTTTCCTTTGCTTATATATATATATATATATATATATATATTTTATATATATATTATATATATTAATTTTTATAGTATATATATATATATATATATATATATATATATATATATATATATTATATATTATATATAAATATATAATATATAATATTATATGTATTATATTATATATATATTATTAATATATATTATATTTATATTATATATTGTAAATTATTAAGTAAATGTTACTCATTAATTTTTAATTAAATTTATTTATTTATATTTTCCAAGCTTTTTCTTTACCTAATAGCCATTTTCTTAATTTCTGTAATATATATATATATATTAATAATATATATTAATATATATTATATATATATACTATATATATTATATATATATATCTATATTATATATTATTATATAGTATATATATATATATATTATATATACTATATAATATATATATATATATATATTCCCTTTTAGGGGCAAGCCTTATTATTCATTATTATTAATTATGTCATTATTTATTATGTATTGTTATTGAAAAGATACAATTGTATTTCGAAGTATTTTATATTTTTTGTGCCATTTCTTTAATTTACTTTTCTTTTTATTCTCCTTGTTCTTTTTTTAGTGCCAAATTTTTATTTCTCTTTTTAAGATTATTGTTATTTTTATTACTTCTTATTATTGATTTATTATTATTATTTAATTATTATTGTTATTATTATGTATTATTATTATTATGGTGAGAATCTTTCTATCTTTCTTACCAGAGAAGAAAGTTTGTAAGGGATTGATGATATTATATTATTATTATTATTATATTATTATTATTATTATTATTTTATTATTTATTAATTATTATTAGTTATTATTATTAACATACAACAGAGAGAAATTTAAAATTAAGTGATTTGTTACTCTGTTCGTCACGTTATTATTATTATCTATTCCAGTTTCTTCCCTTATATATATATAAATATATATATATATTATATATTAATATATATATATATATATATTAATATATATAATAATATATATATATTATATATATATATATATATATATATATATATAAATATTATATATATATTATATAATATATATATATATATTTATATATATATATATATATATATATATATACTATATATAATCAAAAATAAAAATGTTCCCATCCATAATTAATAGAAGCAGAGTCCAGCCAACATAGAAATTAATGGAATAGCGATTAATATGGTATAATTAATATAATTCATAATAAATTAGAATTCATTTATATTATATTATTCATTATTTAAGAAAAGATTTTATATATTTGTGCATAATCTCCGGTTCTGATACTATTTATTTTAAAATATTAAAATAAAATAGAAATGTACTTAGATATTTTTCAGTAACACAACATAATAATAAAAGTAGTTTCTCAAGTTCTTTTTTTTTTAGCCTTTAAATTATTTTTTTAGTCTTTTTCAAAGATTGAATATATCACACGCATTGAGAGCCTTGTCTTCTTATCGTAAGAATTGTCTTGAATCTAAACATAATTCTTTTATACCTTTAATAAAATTTATTAATAATAAAGAATTTTTCAGTAATAATAGAAAGGAAAATATTGAACTACTATTGGAGTTGGGAAGATTTCAGAACAAGACATGGGAAATTGGCCTTTTAGTGTTATGGAAAATAGTGCAGGAAAATTTGCGATGATGGATGGAATCTAGTTGAGGATATTCGATGAAGATTTGGGCGAACAGATTGCGGGTGTGGCAATGGCAAAATTTGCAGGTGGGAGGATCCCGTGGACATTTAGTGGCAGTTGGGGATATTGTGCAGCCAATGCAGTATGGCGTGAGATGATCACCTGCAAAAGCGATTTCGTTAGGGAGAAGGAATTCACCTATTCGCCCAATTTCAAGCTTGTGTGTTATACTTCTAGTCTGGCCCCTCGCTGATCATTCGTCCAGCTATCCTGCCAAGCGAGATGGGAAGCCCTTGTCAAAGAGGCAGTATAATCAGTTGATAAAGGGCGACCTTATCGAATGGCATCCGGTAGGCACCGAGAACTGATACGGAAAGCCTTCTCAGTGGTTTCCCTTGCCAATTTTCCTATACATGAGAGGAGCCATAGAGTGTAATTCGTTGTTTTTCGAGAGTGAAGCAGCCTGAGAAATTGTTGAGGCGGATACCATCGTGTTTTTAGAAGAAGGGGGCATGGTTGAGAGCACTGGGAGAGGCACTGAGCGAATCGAATAACATGACATTAAAAGGGGGTTGGTCTTTTGGGGGTTTTTTTTAGGAATTATTAAATTGAAAGAGAGCAATCATATATTATTTTAGTCCCGCAGTTAAAAATTGAAGCATTTATGGGTGTGGTTGGTTATGGGCTAGTGCTGTCAAGAAAGACTTGCCCAGATATTTCCCACGAACCATCCCCTGATCTTAGAGCCGTCTGTAAAACACTGGTAATGGATCCTCCGTGAACTGCAGAGTGAGACGAGAATGATGCCTTTAACAAGGGCAGGGTGTGGCTGGATTTGGAAAGAGAGAGACAGGGTAAGGAAACATGGAGGGAGCTACGGTAATTAGCTAAGTGTCAAGCTTCATCGTAAGGAACTCAGCAGACACTTTGCGGCAAGAATATTGAGGAGATTAAGAAGAATTACAAACTGTTCGCAAATGGCCATATATAAATAGGGGTACCTCTCGCAGAATCGGGGCCAGTGCGGACGGTATTGGGGTTTCTGGAACCGAAGATAGCTTTTACATGATATACTCCTTCACAGGAAGAGCGGCATTACATCTGGGCCTTAACTTCGAGGCTTTACCCCTCAGAGGATCGGAAGGCATTCCACGGAGAATATTGATCGCCTTCGTTTTTATTAGGTCTGAAACGGGTGAGGTCTGATTGCGGGAGGCTTGGACCATATGCTGCGCAGCCGTAGTCTTACTTCGATCGGATCTTAGGGGCGCATGTGGAGATGTGATTATTAGGGAACTTGTAATCAGGGCCCCAAGTTTTAGGTCAGATGACTAGTCTTTTTCTGCCGTTTAACGTATGGTGAGTTTTTTACGTGGTCATTCGAAATATGACCTGTGAAGTAATAAGAATGGCGAACCATATAAGGTTAGGTTTGCTGGAGGAAGGTGGCAGATTCTTCGTCTTTTCTTTCGAAACAGTATTGCTGAGGTTTTGGCGGGCGAGAAATTTAAGTCACAGGAGTTAATCCATTGTGAAATGTTCTCAATGGCTATGTTGGAATTAACATTCAAGAGATGATAGCCGGGCACTGGCAATGTATAACGCTTAGGTCTTTCAACATACATAAAAAAAAACTGACCGTCGCTGGATGTAGTTACGACGTCATTGAAATTCCGAATATAATAATACGCTAAGTATATTGCCCTGTGGAACACCTTCATCCAGAGTAAAGTGGCGTGATAGAACGGCTGAGCATCGAGCCTAGATGGATCTGTCTGAAAGCAGACATTGAATAAAAGAGAAGAAACTGTCCTCAGAACCTGAGCTTGTGAAGTTTTTGTCATAAGCTTTTTCGAGGTCAAAACTAACACCTAGAACCATCCCGCCAGTGAGGTCTCCCATATGTCATGGTCTCAGTCTTAAGTATTAACAGATATATGAATGAATGAAAGTATAAAAGAAAGAGAATCCTTAAACAAGTTTCCTTTGCCTGCTTATGTAAAACTTTGCTTTTCTAAAGGGTTTCGAACATTTTTCTAATTTCGTTTTTGTCGTTAAAATTTTTTCCTTTCTATAATTATATGAATATATGTTCATTTCTCTCCAAATATTAGACCATATATAAGAAACCTTAAATAAGTATTTGATAGCCTCTAAAGTTTTAAATCTAGAGTTAAAAAATCTTGATGATCGACGGAAAAATGCAAGGTGGTGTCCGTGCTAAAATAATGGTTACGAACCGCTGTACTTATAACGTTCAAATGCATCTTGCCCGAGTTCGAATGAAGTTTTAAAATTAGTAAAAATTTCAAGATTTAGATAGTCTCTCGAAATAATATTTTGGTTAATAATTAAACTGAAGGATTTTATTTTTTTTAAATTATGTATTTAAATTAGAAATTATTTCAAAAATTTGAAGATTGAAATTTGATGAAAATACAATTAAGAAAAATTCTTTTCTAAGATCATGTTTATCATCACCCACCTTCTTTCCCCCAAAACAGAGGTAAGGTGCGTGACAGTCCACCGAAACAGAAAATTGAGTAGAAAGAAATAGGGACACGAGCCGAAAAGAAAGCAGCAGCCTTACCGCTCCTATTACCTTTTAGTGGGAAACTCAAGTCGCAGCGAAAATCCCCCGTAGAGCTTCACGGGACCGCGACGAGACCCGCACTATGGAATCTCACTCAATGTGGGGTTTATTCCCTTGGTCACAGGTGGGCCCAAACCATACCCCTCAACAAACCCCGCCTGTTCACTCCTATTATGTACCTCTCTTCTCCCCTGCCAAATACATTTCTCTCCTCCACGCATTCCTTTACCTGACGCAACCCACTTTGTTCTTCAGTCTTCCACAGCCGGATCGATTCCTTAGCACAATTCACCAGCTATTACATCCGCTAACCAAGCTGACCAGTTTTCATCCATCCTTCCACATGACCAAATCAACTCCATGTTACTTTCATTTATTCTCTTGCTTATTTACCTTTTCTTCACACCACACCAACTCTCCGCTCTAATACGTTCATTCCTTCATTTTATCAATTCTTCATAACACGTCCCTAAGATTGTCCATCTGAAAGCATTGCACTTTAGATATGTACCTCTTCTTCAAGATCATAGTTTTACAACCAAACATTAACACATTTACAGCATACCCACATGGAAAACCCTAGCGCATTCAAACCTTAGCCCCTTTACATCCACCAAGGATTTACTTGCACCGGCCACTTTCTTACCATTCACATCTTTCCTATTACACTCTGCATCATCCGTTCCCTTTTCATCCAGCATATGTCTAATATTTAAATTCAGACACCTGTTCCAGTTGCTCATCATCTAACATAACTTCACACAGCGGACTCCCATCACTCACTACCATAGCTTTACTCTTATCTACATTTAATTTCAAACCCTTCCTTTTGTAACCCTACCAAACCTCTCTAGCAATCATCTCAAGCTTTCTTCAGATTCGTCACACAAAACCAAATCATCCACAAATAATAAGAAGGGTATTCTTCACTCTCTTCCATTCTCCATCTTTCTAAAACCTTTCCCTGTACTCCCCACTTCTAATTCTTTCATAACCCCATTAATTTACAAAATGAATAACGAAGGAGACATATTAAAATTAAACCAATCACTTTCAATTCCATTTTTTCTTACGAAGGCTTTGCTATACATACTTTTGATTTCCATCAGAAGCCTACAGCCAATATCATATTTCACTATCACCTGCCATTGAGCTTTCCTATTAATCCTATCATACGACTGTTGCAAATCCATAAAACCTAGATGAAATAAAATAATATACCTTTCTTTAATTCAAGTCTGTTTCAATTGTAAAGATTTGATACACACAATCTTCACCACTCCTAAACGCACCTTGGTTCTTTCACCAATCAGTCTTTCAGGTACACTCGACGCACTCTTCCACCAAAATACCAGCATATATACTCTTCTACAACACTTAATAAACTACTTTCCCTATAATTATCTATCTATCTACCCTTTATCTACCTTACTTCCTTATCTCGTTCATTACTGCTCTTCCCAATCCCTCGGAACTTTATAAATAGTCCTACATAAACGCTTTGTTACAACAACTTATAAATCAATCACATCACCATCGCTTCACGTTCTTGCATGATCATGTTCCACTGAGTAATTTCATCTAGTAATACCAGCAGATTTATTACCAAGTTCCATTCAACTTTCTCA
>JABUQX010129090.1:35000-37379 GCA_015478945.1 Trachelipus rathkii | reverse complement strand
TCTCTCATTTACCCCTTTCTTCACACCACACAACTCTCTAATTAATATTTTCATTCCTCATTTTATTATTCTTTTTCACACCTAGCATGCCCCTAAGATTGTTCCATCTGAACACCAGATTGAGAACTTTAGATCTAGTACTTCTTATTCAGACATAGTCTTCACTACCATACAATAACACAGTAACAACATACCTTCATGTAAGACTCTAAGCGGCAACTCAAGACTTAGTCCCTTTACATTCACCAACCATTTAATTGCACCAGCAACCTTCCTGCCATCAGCAACTTTCCTACCTACACTCTGCATATTCCGTTCCCTTTTCATCCAAACACATACCCTAAATATTTAAATCTCAAGACCACTTGCTCCAGCTTGCTCATCATCTTAACATACTTCACAATGTTAGGACTGTTCCTCACTCAGCAACCATAACCTTACTTTTACCTACGTTTCTTTCAAACACCTCCTTTTACATACCCTGCAAATCTCTCTACCCAATCCTCTCAAACTCTCTTTAGATTCGCCACACAGAACCAATCATCCGCATATAATAGGTAGGGCCACCCTCCACTCTCCCATTCTCCATCATTCTACACCATTTCCTGCATCCCCACCTCGAATTCTTTCATACCCCCATCCATTACAAATTGAATAACCAAGGAGACATAACACACCCTGTCTCAACTCCGCTATTAATCCTAAACCAATCAACTTGACACCATTATTCTTACACAACGCTTCACTATCGTCATAACATACTTTTGGATTCGCATTCAGAAGCCTACACCAATACACCAATATATCACTATACCTGCCAATAAAGCTTCCCTATTAATCTATCATACGCCTGTTTGTACAATCGCATAAAACCTAAATTAATTCATTCTTTCTTCTCCATCAATATTCTCAATCATTTGTTTCAATGTAAAGATTTGATCCACCAATCCTCTACCACTCCTAAACGCACCTTGTCTTCACCAACCAGTCCTCCAGTCAACTCGACGCACCTCTTTCAAACCAAAATTACCAGCATAATACCTCCCTAAAACACTCAAGTAAACTTTTTCCCCGTATAATTTCTACAATTCCCCTTTTCTCCTTTACCCTTATACAAAGGGTACTATTACGGCTCTCCTCCAATCCCTTGGAGCCTAGTACCCTCCATAAACGCTTTATTACCAACTTCCAAATCCAATCAATCACCATCTCGCCTCCGCTCTGATCATTTCACTAGTAATTTCATCTATACTGCAGATTTACCATTCTTCAACTTTCCTACTCTACCCATTACCTCTCCTTACTATACCTCATCCCCAAAATTACCTATTCCTTCTTGCACCATCAAACTCAAACACATTCACTATCACTCAGTCATTACTGTTTAATATTGTGCAGATTTTTTCGAAGTGTTCTTTCCACACTCCCTCACATCCATTTCATCAGTTACAAAAGCACCATCCCCTATTCATTGATTCTAAGCAGATTCCCCCTTATTCTCATTCTTACCCTTTCGCGCTTCCTTCCAGAAAGCTTTCCTATTCCCTTGTATGTCCTCATTCACCCCTCTTCCCAAACTGTTCATTTACCTCTTGTTTTCTCCTACGTATGCACCTTATAGTATTTCTTTTTTCCTCATATAATTCCAAACATCTTCTTTTGAAACTTCATCATTTGCTTTTTAGTACTTCAACCACGGCTTCTTTTTTAACCTTAACCGCTTTCCCCATCACCCTTCTCCACATTCCGCTTGTTAACATTCTTACTTCTTATTTTAGCAGCACTTCCACACACTTCCTTTGCACTACTAACAATTGCTTCCCTCATTTGCCCCCAAGACTTGTTCAGTTATCAACTCGTTCACATTCAACCGATTTACTAGCGAGCGCTCCTACATACTTATTCTTATTGCCTTGTTCACTTAACTTCTCACTCTTTAATTTTTCCTACTTCCTTTCGTATCATCTTCTCTCCATCCAAGCCCCCACTAACTTAATTTTACATAGAACAATATAATGATCCAATAATCCCCCTTTCCTAAACCCCTCACTGATTTAACATCAAACACATACTTCAACATTCTCCCTTCTTCACCAACACAAAATCAATCATACTTTTTCACTTCGATACCCATCTCTAACCTACCCAGAGGAGGTATACTTATGGATACTCTTTGTGTTTAAAAGAAAAGTATTACTTACACACATACTCTCTCCTCACAGCCCAATTCAATACCTTCCTACCATTCTCATTTCTCCCGCAACCCCAAAAACACCTGTTATACCATCCTTTTTGATCACCTACCCAACCATTCAGGTCCCCCAACACTATCAATCTGAAACTCCTACCCACCCCATCCAGAGCATCATTCAGATTATC
>JABUQX010129090.1:0-32500 GCA_015478945.1 Trachelipus rathkii | reverse complement strand
TAGGTTTTATGGATTTGCAACAGGCGTATGAATAGGATACAATAGGAAAAGCTCTATGGCAGGATGTTAGTAATATTATGGTGTTGTGGTAGGCTCTGAATTGGAATTAAAAAGTATGTATGACGGGTAGTGAAGCGTGTGTAAGAATAAATGGTGTCAAAAGTGATTGGTTTAATATTAATAGCGGAGGAGGCAGGGATGTGCTTATTTCCTTGGTTATTCAATTTGTATACGGATGGGGTTATGAAAAAAGATTATAGATGGGGGTGCAGGGAAATGGCTGTCTAGAATGATGGGAATGGAGGGTGACCTACTTTATTATATTGCGGATAAGTTGGTTTTGTAAGGTTAGTCTCAAATACCTTATGAGAGGATTGTTAAGAGAGATTTTGGCAGGGTGTGTAAAAGGAGGGGTTTAAAAGTAAACGTAGATAAGAGTAAGGTTATGTTGTGAGTGTCTGAGTTAAATATTAGGATATAGTTTGGATTGAAATGGGAACGGATGTGCAGAGGTAGTAGGAAAGTTTTTGAATGGCGGAAGGGCTGGTGCAATTAAATCTTGGTGGATGTAAAGGGACAAAGTCTTGAGTGTGCTATGTCTTACATGAGGGTATGTTGTACCTGCTTGTTAATGTATAGTAGTGAGACTGGTCTGGAATGAGAGGTATGATCTAAAGTCAATGTGTTCAGATGGACCAATCTTAGGGGCGTGTTAGGTTGTGAGAAAAAATTTTATAAAATGAGGAATGAACGTATTATATTGTTGTGTGGTGTGAAGAAAGTGGTAAAGGAGAGAATAAATGAAAAAGTACGTTGAGGTGGTTTGGTTATGTTGGAAAGGATGAATGACATTCGGTTGGTTAAGCGGATGTATAGGGTGAAGTGTGTTGGGAATCGATCGGCGGGAGACCGAAGAAAAAAGTGGATAAGTCCGTAAAGGAATGTCTGGGAGGAGAGAAATGTGAGTGCTGCATAATAGGAGTGAATGGCGGGGTTTGTTGAGGGGTATGGTTGTGGCCTAATTCTGGTTCCAGGGATGAACCCTACATGTGACCGAATATTGCCATAGTGATGCGTCCGTCGCGGTCCCGTGAAGCTCTAGGGTGGATTTTCTGACTGCGACGAGGTTCACACTAAAAGGTATAGAGGGGCGGTAAGGCTGGGCTTTCTTTTCTACTTGTCATATCTTCTATTACTTCTCTTTTCGATGCATGTCACGCACCTTACCCAGTCTTGGGGGGGAAAAAAGGAAGATGATGATACTTCCCTTAGAAGTGGGAAATTATTTGTAGCGCTGGTCATATTGAAAGTTTTTGAAGTAATCTGCCACAAAGCTTTGATTTTTAAATTTCCCTTTTTAGGTACTTTACATTCCTGCTTTTTTTTTTTAACGTCCTAGAAAGCCACCATTGATCTGTTAAATCTATGAATAGGGGTACTCCTCAGGGTTCTAGTCTATTCACTATCATTTTCCTACATTTTTTTAATGATCTACCTATCTATCATTGTCTATCTACACCACCATACATTACCTATTTTCATTTTGAACTTCATTCATTCAACAGATACTTGGAGGTTGTCTTGGAATGACTGTCCTCGTATCGTTATGGAATTTCTAACTTGCTCAGTCAGAGAATGGTAGCGGTTTTTAATACCGGTGAAATTTTTTTTTCTCTCTCTCACACACACAGGATGGCTCACGCGCCTTCATAACACTGCCAGTTGCTTGCTCTGCTCTGCACAGAAAAGTCATCTACACTTGTATGGAGTACACATAGAATGTTGCATTTACACTGGAATACTCCCATTTAAAGATTAGAGTCGGGGATTTTGTCTTATCAGCTCTATCCGCTCTCAAGTTTTCTACAATATCTTTCTGGCCAATAACTGGTGCAGCACTTTAATTATACTATCGGTTTTACAACGGAAATTGCTGTTTTGAACTCTCGTTCTATACTTCCTTGCTCATGTGACTTGTTTTAATACACACAACAGGCAACTACTTTTTCTGTACAATTTTCCGATCCAAGGCATATCTGTTTTCACCCTTACGTACTGGAAAATATATTTAAAGATTATGTAGTTGGAATATTTAAATTTATCTTATGGTAAGGGGTCTTTAACTTGCTTTCAATGTATAGGTTAATTGCTTATAAAATGGGTGATTCTTAAAATGTTTTCAAAATCCGCCGAAACGAAAACTTTATAGCTTGCTTTTTAAATATATATATATATTTATTATTGAAAACTGCTTTTATAGTTTAATTAAGATCCTTCTATCATACCAGCTACGAAAGTTACTCTTACCGAGTATTTAATTGATTGTTAATATATGAGCATTTTATTTCGTATCAATTACATGAAGGAGAGAGACTTGAACTAACTACAATATCGACTTTTTTTCATGTTTACTTAATAATATCACAAAGGATAAAGTGCTTTTTAACCATTATTGTGTTATTTTATGTAAATATTTAATCATTTTCTTGAGCAGAAAATATGAAACAATCATTTTCTAGAACAGGTATTATGACCATATCATAGCATTTTAAATATTTTATACTTTAAAAAAAAAAAAAAAACAGAAAAGGTTTGCAGAAAAAAAATGTTCGCAATGTGAAAAGTCCTCAAGTAAAATACGAACTGTCGATATAATAATTTTGTAAGAGACAGAAGATTATTTGTGTGAGTGTGTTCTTTTTCAATTAGTTATACTCATAAACTTGTATAAATCGTTTACATTATAGTAAATAATTTCACATATGTATTTAAAAATAATTTTTAAAGGTAGATATATGCCGAGTTGTATATAAGCGAAGTTTAAATCGTTAATTACTAAATTTAATTTTTTTTTTAATAAATAATTATTAGGGTTTTCTGGGATGGATCAAATATGTATTCGATTATTAAAGAGCTTAGAATGATTGTAGATTGCAAAATGGATTTGGTTTTAATATAAAATAGTTGAGCGAGGCAGGGATGTTATGCTTTCATCCATGGCTATTTAAGTTGTATATGGGATGGGGGAGATAAGAATTAAAGGGTAGGGGTGGTAGGGAAAGGTTTTAGACTGATGGAAAATGGAAGATGAGGGTTGTCCAGCGTTTTGAAACGCTGATGATTTGCTTTTGTTTGAAGAATCAGAAGAAATATTGTAGAGGTATTTGGCAGGGTGTGTAAAAGGAGGGTTTTTGAAAGTGCGATGTTGATTAAGAGTAAGGTTGATTGGGGTAGTAGAGGAAGATCGAGTATGGTGCTGAAAATTCATGTTGAATGATAGTAATTGGAACAAGTATCGGAGTTTAAATAAAATTTAAGCATTTATGTTGGATGAAAAGGGAACGATTGATGCAGAATGTAGTAAGCAAGTTATAAATGTTAGACAAGTTATAAATGGTTGAAAGGTGGCTGGTGCAATTAAATCCCTTGGTAAAGGAGAGGGACGTCTGGGACGTGCGCTAGGTCTCTTCATGGTATGCTGTTACCGGTGTTAATGTATAGTATCGAAACTATGGTGTGGAATAAGAGGAAGAAATCTAACATGCAGTCTGTTCAGATGAATTAATTTTATTTTGCGTGTTAAGTTGTGAGGAAATGACAAAATGAATGAGGCATGTTAGGAAGCTGTGGTTGTGAAGATGAATAACTGAGAGTATATTAAGAAGGATTTGGTAATATGGAAAGATTGATGATGGTTAGTTAAGGTGGATGTATAGAGGTGAGTGTGATTCGAGAAACGACCCGCTTGGATAGGCAACTTAAGGAAAAATGGATGAGACGGTAAGGAGTGTTTGAAGGAAAGGAATTGTGAATTTGGTAAGTGAGAAGAATGGTGCATAGTAGGAATGAATGGTGAGGTTTCATGAGGAGACATAATTGGGGACCTGGCCCATAGGAACTGCCCACATGAACGAGACCCACCACACTCTAGGGTCGTCCGTAGTAGTTGTGAAACCCTAGGGTGGATTTTTGGCTGCGAAGGACTCGCACTTAAGGGTCATGTATTTCTATTAAATTCTTCGGTTTCCGGTATATATTGTGCACTCTACAACCATCTGGGGACATGTTGGGAGGATAAAGAAAGAACAATGAAAATAGCTAAATCTATTTTTCGTCATATGTTTCAATTTCACTACAAGCAAAAAAAATGGTTTAAAAATTAATAGCCCATTTCATTGTAATATAACATATTATCGAAAACAATTTATAGTTGTCATTTGACATTTTTTGGTTAAAATTTCATTTCAAACTTTCATAGAAGTTTTAAGAAAATCGTCGGTGGTCGTTTTTTATAACTTCTTTTCATAGACAAATCTTATCAATATTAAATTTAAAGGCCTATTTTTTAAATATTTCTTTTAAAGCAATAATTTCGCACTTCAAATATATATATATATATATATATATATATATATATATATATATATATATATATATATAATATAAAAATATATTATTAAATATATAAGAATAATAGATATATATATATATATATATATATATATATATATATATTATATATTATATAATATATATATATATATATAAATATTTTAAAACAATAATTTCACACATAAATATATATATATATATATATATATATATAATATGAAAAAGGCATCAATTTTCATACATAGCTATGCGAAAAAGGCATCAATTTTCAACCAATTAAAGCATCTGTTACATTCGTTGGGCGGAGCTTATAGCTAAAACTTGTGACGTCTTAGTCAATGTGCAATCTCTCTCTCTACGGAATAACCGTCTTTTGTGACGTATGTGGTTTCCAATTTTTCCTATTAATTGAGCATACTAGTTGATTTTTTAATACTATGACCTAACCTAGATGGATTTACGTTGCCATAAACCTAGAAGTCACATCAAACCACAAAACCAAGAAGGCAAGGGCAACACAGCGGAAGACAACAATTCCAAGCCTTTACGAATATATTTATCCCGCTTTTCCCGCTTTGTGCGGCCTGAACAGACCTTGGGATTCGCTTCCCGACGAACTCACCAACCAAACCTTCTTTCCCTAGGCAAGGGCAACCCTTTTAAACAATGTTCCAGGTCCCGTAATTATTACTTATTAGTGCTGGAACTTAACTTTCCTAGTCTTTAGTTACGCCGTTTTCGATTTTGCATTTGTGCTTACGCTCGATAAGAAATGCTAATCCAGTTTTAGCACGAATTTCGGGCATAGTCGAACGTTTGTTTACAAATATTTTGATCCAGCTGTTTTGATGGAGCACGTGGTTTTGGAATAGACAGGAATAAAAAAAAATAACAAATGGTTTTTATTACAAATAATTGATCAACTATTGTGATGGAGTTTATCGATTTGGAAGAAATTAGATTTAAAGCTAATTTCATGAATGAAACATTAATCAAATCAAACGACCTACTAGGCCGCCATCTTGTTTGTTTACATTTATTCATAAGCATTTTCCTTAAATTCGGTAAGCACGGGATAGAGTAACCTTACAGAATTTAGAAAATTCCTTACGTTTGGTGAGCATTTTCCTAAATTTGTGCTAAATTTGACAAAATGGAACGTAACTTGAGCATTTTCCTAAATTTCGTAAGTAAAAATGCAAAATCGAAAACGGCTTTACAGTGGGACCGAGCTTTTCTTCCAAGATCTAGCTACATAGTTCCGTTTTCCTGCACGTATAGCCACTTATCTGGGCATCCTCCTGCTGGAGCTTTTCCAGAAGATTTACAACAACACCAGTAATACTCTACATTAGGCAAATGGGGAGGCGAAACGCACCTCACCATGAGTTTATTCATATTAGGACTAAAAAATCTATATATTTTAACAATTGTGTATCTATTGGTCTTACCTTGAATTTGTTGTTTTCAAAGATTTTGCTCTTTGATTAATTCTTGTAGCAATAAGTAACTCAGCCAGAGGCTTTAGTTAATAGCAGTTACTAAATTAAGTAGGTAATTGATTAGTCGAAGGTAAAAAGAAAAGAGATAGATAGTTTAAATGGTTGAAAAGAAAAGACAATTACCTCTTTTTCTTTACATTATTTATTATCAATTTGAATTAACACGAGCAACGGTTATGACCGTTATTAAATCAGTAATGACTTATTGTTTTTTAGCTCCCAGTGAATTCTGGATAATTATATCCTATAACACATTATGCCAATAATGACAAAAATACAAATTCCGCTAAAACTAAAAATAGAAGATACATGAAAGTATATATTCCTAAAATAAAACCAATATATATATATATATATATATATATATATATTTATATATATATATATATTATATATATATATTATATAATATATATATATATTATAATTTATATATATATATATAGTTTATATATATATATATATATTATATATAAATTATATTATATTTATATATATTATATATAATAATATTATATATATTATATATATTATATATAATATATATATATATATATTATATATTTATATATAAATATATATATATATATATATATATATATTATATATATATATATATATCATATGGGCGTAGGCAGGGGGGCAAGGTGCCCCCCCTTAAATCTTGGCGAAATAAAATTTATTCACCTATATGTTTGCCAGACGACGTTTTCAAGGGTTTAGTATTAGAAAAAACTGAAAAAAATACATCCATCGATAGATAATGAAGTAGTAATTACTTAATTTACATAACGTATTAATTATTCTTTCTAGTTTTAATGTGTTTTTCGTTTTCATGATTGGCTTAAAGTTCAACGAGCTTTGTGCTTTTATACAGCTGGATTCTTCTGAAATTATTCTCCGCTAGAACTTTCAGTAGTCGATGGCATTTGGCGGCTGCCAAAGCTGTTAAAATTTAATCTTTGAAGGGCGTACCCGTTTGGATATTCCTGCAGACAAACACATTAAAAACATTGCAGAAAGATAAAAAGAATATCAAATATCACAGCAACTTTGAAGACCAAAATTTTATTATATATATATATATATAATATATATATAATATAATATATATAATATATATAAGATTATATATATATATATATTATATATATATATATATATATATATTATATAATATATATATATATATCACCTAACCTTTGCCCCCCCTCTATATGAAATCCTGCCTACGCCCATGTATGGGGTGCAGGGGGGGCATTTGCCCCCCCTAAATCTTGGCGAAATAAAAAATTAAAAAAACCTTATATGTTTGCCAGACGACGTTTTTAAGTGTTTAGTAGTAGAAAAAAACTGAAAAAAAATAACATCAATCGATAGATAATAAGTAGTAATTAATAATTAATAACGCATTATATTATTCTTTCTAAACTTTTAATGTGTTTTCGTTTCATATTGGCTTAAAGTCAACTAGCTTTGTGCTTTTATATTGCTGGATTCTTCTGACATTTTTCTCCGCTAGAACTTCAGTATGTTGATAGCATTTGGCGCGTTGCCAAAGCGGATAATCAATCAAGAAAGGCGCGACCCGTTGATATTCAAGCTGCAGGACAACACCATAAAAAAACAATTGCAGAAAAAAAAGGAAATATTACAGCAATTTGAAGACCATACAATATATTATATATAATCATATATATATATATAATATATATATATATATAATATATATATATATATATATATAATATATATATATATATAATATATATATATATTATATAATATATATATATATATAAATATATATATAGGTAGGCATCGATGTCACTGCAATGTTTAATAAATTTTAGCGGGATGCTTGTTTGTTTGGTGGGCCAACCAAAAGGATTGAACAAAGACTTGTTACAGTTGAATTTTGTATTTAGATAAATATTACGGACCCAAGTTAATTTGAAAAATAAAACAAAAAAAAGAATAATAATTACTAAGAAATAAAAATAATATAACTAAATTTAACATAAAATATAATAAATTAATTTAATTTGTAGTTTATTTAGATAATTAAAAAGAATAAAATTTTGGGCCTACTTGATGGCGCCTACTTTGTTTGGCCTACATAAATTACAAGGGTATTAGTGCCCAGAAAAAAAAAAATCGAGGGCGTAGGTTCCCATTGAAAGCTGGCTTAAGAATAAAATAATAGGCCCTTGTATATACAAATCTAAGGGTGCTACCATGAGGATGTAAGCTAGCTTAAGCAAAATATTATACAGAAATATGTTATATAACGGTCACTTCACAGGGAATACCAACATTTATCACTTAATGTTGCACTATAACATTAATAAATATATTTGCACTATGATGTAAATAAGTATGGTAAATATAGAAATATCATATGCTTTAATAAGCTTTAAGCCTTCATAATACAGTAAAAATCCATAATTCTTGTGAGCAATTAGAAAGCGTCGATGTCGTGCGAAAATGGCGGCAAGATAAGATGAGAACGCTACTCAAAAATATTGAAAGATTTGCTATTGCCATAGTGAGAAAAAGAGTTCGTTTAAAAAACTACGCTTTTGCATTGGCACGCTATATTGGTAAAATTGACTTGACTTCATAATTAAATTGATATATATATATATATATATATATATATATATATATAATATATATATATATATATATAAAATAATAGATAGTATATATATATATATATATATATATTATATATATATAATATATATAATATAATATATATATATATATATATATCACTTCCAACCTTTGCCCCCCTAAATGAAAATCCTGCCTACGCCCATGTATATATATATATATATATATATATATATATATATATATATATATATATATATATATATATATATATATATATATATAGGTATATATATATATCATATATATATATATATATTATATATATATAATATATATATATATATATATATATATATATAATTTAACTTCATTTGAAATGTTAACCACTTGCGAAAGTCGCTAAAACCATGTACCACTCCACCTATAAGGTAAGGTGGGGCAGCACGCCCATGCGAGGTAAAGTGCCCATGCCATTTTTCTTAGATAAATAAATTAGAATCACGGAATGGTTGGCACCGGCCACTGTATACGCCTTTAAGGGATATCATATCTCAGTGTTTATATTGATGTTGAGTTGAGAGGTATGTTTCGATGCTATTTTTTTATTTATTTTAATAATTTTCTTCCCTAGAAGTACTTTTTATAACCGTAGTACATTTTCAAGTATTTTTATTGAAAAAATTCGATAATGATTATAATCATATTTTGTAAATATTTAAGTTATGCATAAAAAAGAGGAATGAGATAAAGTGTCTATCTAATCATGGGGCAACTCGCCTAAATGGGCGCTTTGCCCCAAAAATACAATTTTACACCTTTTCACTACAACCGATCATAATAGGTTGTAATTATTTACTTTCAAAATATTATTATTATTATTATTATTATTATTATTATTATTATTATTATTATTATTATTATTATTATTATTATTATTATTATTATTATTATTATTATTATTATTATTATTATTATTATTATAGCTATTGCTCTTATATTTCCAGATTCAAAAATGGTTCGAGAATATAAAAGAAAATCCAATCAAGGGCAATACGGCACAGAAGGCTTGCAAAATGCACTTGCAGCTGTTAGAGAAGGAATGCCTCTGATACAAGCAAGTCGTCTTCATAATGTCCCACCCAAAACTCTTCGCCGCCATTGCGATGGAAACGTTCGAAAGCCTGGAGAATCTATTTTAGGCAGGGTTGGGGATTTTTTGGATTTTTTGAGAAAAAAATCAATTTTGGATTTTTTGGATTTTTTGGGAATCGTGACGTCACGCGAAATATAATTTGTAAACAAATTTTTTTTTTTAAGTTCGATTAAGTGTTATTTTTAACCCTAGGACCTATATCTGAGTTCAAAACTCTTAAATAGGCTTATTAGTCTATGAACAGCCAATGGAAACCACAACATAAAAGTGTTATTTGTAATAAATGGTAATATATTACATCAGAAATAAAAGAAACATGTTTGAAACATGATCTTTTGTTGACATTTTTATAGGGTAGAAATCTGAAACAGAGTAGCCTTGCTATGATATTATTATTCTAATTTTTTATTTCTTTTGAAATTAAATAACTTAAATATCAAAAAAAAAAATTAAAAATATATGTAAAAAAGCAAAAAATCAAAATAAGCAAAAAATCATGATTTTTTGGAGCAAAAAATCAAGTGAAAAAATCAGCTGAAAAAATCAATTGATTTTTTCCGTGCCATCCCTGAATTTTTAGGTCGCTATAAGCACGCACTTTCTTCTGAAGTCGAACAAGCTATTGTAAATCATGTTAAAGAAATGGAAAAGCTCCTATTCGGTCTAACAGCGGTGGATGTAAGACGACTTGTCTATGATGTTGCTGAAAACATGAATGTGAAACATCCATTTAACAAAAATGCTAAACTTACTGGCCAGGATTGGCTGAAGAATTTTCATTATGTATTTATGAAGAAATTTTATCCAAATATACAAATTTCTTCCCTCAAATATTTGGAACATGGATGAGACAGGTGTGACAACTGTTCACAAACCAACCAAAATCGTGACTGCTAAGGGCACAAAAAGTGTAGGCAAAATGACGTGCTGAGAGGTGAGAGCTAGTCACTGTAATATGTGCTTTCAACGCAGTCGGCACATATCTGCCCCCCCTTCTAAATTCTCTTATGGAAGGTGCCCCACCGCAATCTAAAGGTGAATGTAGCTCAAGTGGATGGACGGATGTTGATCTATTTGTGAAATGGTTGCAACATTTTGTTGCATTCGTCAAATCTTCTACAACGTCCCCCAATTTGATTATTATGGATGAACATCACAGTCACAAGAGCTTAGCTGTGATAAACTATGCTCGTGAGCATGGCATCGAAATGTTAACGCTTCATCTTCATTCAACCCATAGAATGCAACCTCACGATTGTGTTTATTTTAAATCTCTTAAAGCGGCGTACAATATGAGTGCTGATAACTGGATGATTTCCAATCCAGGGCAAAGAATGTCCATTTACAATATTGCTAGCGTGTTTGGGACTTCATTCATGAGGACAAATACTGCTGAGAAGGCAGTGAATGGTTTCAAAATTACCGGACTATTGCCATATGATAGAAATATATTTACAGAAGAAGATTTTTTGCCAACCAATCTTACCGAAGAAAATATGCCAGAGAATATTATAGCTACAAACAGCGATGCTAATGTGACAGCCTCAACTAGTGGCTTAGCCTCTACTAGTGGTTTAGCCTCTACTAGTGGCTTAATACCTGCATCATCTATAGAAACTGAAGCTATTGTACCCCTAATCCCTTCTAAAAGTATAGGCCTGCCGAAATCTTCAATAAAAGAACAGGCACAAGACATTGTTGAATTACTATCAAGGCCCATTCCCAAAGATTTTAAAAGCAAGGAAAAGTTGTAGAACTGCTGAGTCGGCATCACACATTACATCTACTCCAGTTAAAAATGATATGGAAAAGAAAGAAATCATGAAAGGTAAATTAGGAAAGGGTAAAGGCAAGAAAAGCTTACTAACCAAGACATCGGTTAAAAGGAAACTAAATGCTTCTTCAGATGAATCAGAATTTTTTGCTGGGGGCTGGCCCCAGTTTTCACCCCCACCTAAAAAATGGACATAAAATTCGGAATTATTAGCCGATTTTGACTATATAAACCCCAAAATGTAGCTTTTTTTGAGCTCTAAAACGTTCGTTTTCCGGTGTTTTTTCTGTGACTGTAGTCATTCTTAAAGAATTTTCAATTTTTCAAAATCCCTGTTTTTGACTTTTCATATCAACTTTCAGATTTTTTTACGAAATGACTTCAAACTTGAAATATGCATAGATGGGTCCATTACCTACAATAATCACGTTATTACATTTTGATTTTTTTAGTTTGTGCTCAGCGTGTCCAATTTCCAAACCCATTTTTTTTTAATTTGAAAAGTGAAAAATGACATATTTTTTTTTCTAACCCATCCCGATCAACATCAAATTTTTCAGGGCTTTTTATAGTACGGAAAAGATGCCATTCTTTTTTACTAGATAATTTCTTTGTAGTATGCAATAGGTTTGGATTTTTTCTTGGAAACCAAAATTTTCAAAAAAAAAAAAGTTTTGAAAACATTTTAAAAATTTTCTATTGAGTATATACAAAACAATTATCTAAGTAAAAAAGATGCACTTGCCCGGACTATACAAGCCCTGAAAATTTGATGTTGATCAGATGGGTAGAAAAAAAAATATGTAAATTTTTCACTTTTCAAATTAAAAAAAATGGGTTTTGGAAATTGGACAACGCTGAGCACAAAAAAACAAAAAATTCGAAAATGTAATACGTGACTATTGTAGGTAATGAACATTAATGCATATTTCAAGTTTGAAGTCATTTCGCAAAAAAATTTGAAAGTTGATATGAAAATAGCAAAAACATGGATTTTGAAAAATTGAAAATCTGAAGTTATGACTAGTCACAGAAAAACACCGGAAACGAACGTTTTAGAGCTCAAAAAAAGCTACATTTTGGTGTTTATATAGTCAAAATCGGCTGATAATTCCGAATTTTTATGTCCATTTTTTTAGGTGGAGTGAAAAACTGGGGCAAGCCCACAGCCAAAAAAATTGGATTCATGCCCTTTCACAATGAATCAGATTAATGAAGAATGGGCCTTGCTTTAGGTTGCTGCGAAACCATTCTCAAAAAGGTAAGCCTGGGGAAAAAAAAGGATTTGATTCAATGCTTTCGTGCAAAAGAAAAACTGGTCACACCGAGGCTTGCACAGTAGGAGATACAAGATACATCTGCCAGAATTGTGAATCAGACAAAGTGCAATATATATTTTTTTTCTTTTCTTTTTTTTAAGCAAGTCACTTTTTTTTTGTCATATAAAGGGTTTTTATATTTTTCTTTTTTAGATTTATTTCCAAGAGAATATGTATTATTATAATGGAACGGTTAAATCTTTGTTTCAAAACATTATTATTATCCATTTGTTTTTTTGAAATTGCCTTATTTTATTGCTATGAAAGAACTATTTTAATTAAATTTTACCGTGATTTAGGAAACAAAAGTTAAAGTGTACAAATTAAATGAAGTAATTTTAAAAATTTTAAAGAGGGCAAAGCGCCCATGGGTAGGCGCACTGCCCCTTCTATGTGGGCACTTTACCTCAGGGTAGGGGCAAAGTGCCTTTTCTGAAAAAAAAAATAAAATCGATTTTACTCGAAAACATGTGATAGGAGAAGAGCATACTTTTGTGGGAATATAAAGCTTTAGGTGCATAACCATATGACATTGAAAAATTAAAAATTGACACAGTACAAGTCTTTTAATTCACATTCGAAAAGTTCCTGGGCGGGCTGCCCCACCTTACCCTATATATATATATATATATAGATTATATATATATATATATATATATATATATATATATATATATATATATATATATATATATATATATATATATAATATATATATATATTATATATATATATATATATATATATAAATATATATATTATATATATAATATTTTAGGTGGGTCAAGTTAAAGACTTGATTACAGTTGAATTTGTATTTTTAGAATCAAATAACACGGACCCCAGTTACCATGGCATAAAGAAGTAAATCACATGCTTTAATAAGCTTCAGATAATATAAATAATACAAATATTCATAAAATCCTGTTGCAATTAGAAAGCGTCCATGTAAGGACGAAAATGGCGGCAAGATAAAGATGGAGTAGAGGCATGTCTTTTAATGTAAATAGTATCTATAAGATGAGGACGCAGACTTATGTCGTATATCGATGATATTTTTAAATTTGTCTACATGGGAGAAAATAGAGTTTGGCGTTAAAGTAAACTCCGCATATTGCATTGGTCGTGCCTAATGTTTGGTAAGATTGAACCTGACCTCGAATTTACCACACTAATACCTCCCAGCTGACCAGTGACTAAGGCACCGAAAACTATTCCATAACAAATTTAGCGCGCCGGCCATTCGAAAATGTGCCTACCCTATCGACTGCTTCGATATAGTCTAGAATAAGCGGTAATGGCGATTGGAGTACTGCGACTAGGTATTCCCAAGATTGTGAAGCTGAATCATAGCAGTATTTTAAGGTGTTCTTAGGTGTATTATCTGGCGCGCATGCGGGCATCATGTCAGAGATGTGTTGTCAAGTAAATGAGTTATATAGGTCCCAGAATCGGTGAAAGATCTTGGAGAGGTTGCAGAACTCCTTTGAGACTCTGAGGAATATGTGAGGAGGGACTAAGGTCAAGAGGATAATGCGTAATGAGATCACTGATGTCTGGGTGGTATAAGTAGTATAGAAATGACCGAGGTTCAGTGGATTTGGTGCTTTGAATGAGCTATAGTGGTAGTAAGATTGAAGTGAGGTAAGAAGAGAGAAGATATAACCAAGGAAACAGGAAGTGAGAAGTAGGAGGATTCAGAAAACGGATGGAGGGAAGAGATGCAGAGTAGAGAGATATTAAGAACGTAAAAGACGATGATTGAAAGGAGTGACGTTACGAATGATACCAAAAAGTAACAAGCGTCTAGGAAGATCCAAGATAGAAAACTTATAGAGGTAAAGTAGGATATCGCTCGAATGAATGGCTAGGCTTTAAATGGACGGATCGATTGATAAACGACGTTCTGTTTGCGTGATTGAGGTAACGCTGTATATAAATATTCTGATATTAAAAGAATTTTCTCTCTTCCATAATGAATAAATTCACAGGTAAAAAGTCTTAAAATCTATTTTCAGGTATACTTTAGGTTGAGAAGACAGAACGCTATTAAAAACCACAATAGGGAGATTATACTGGAAAACTCATCGTAAAGACATATAATGAGTTGGCAGGAGGTAAAATGAGTTTCCATTATGGAGATATTAGGAATTTAAGACACCTTGTAAGTGGACGAGAAGGAGTTTGAGTTACACTGAGATTGAAAGTCACAGCGCCTCATAAGTCGAGGTAAGATAAGTAGATACAAGGCGAGGTCGTACCTGATATAGTAATAAGAAGGAGAAAAGATCTGAAGAGAAGAACATCCTGAGTAGATCAGAAGAGGATGTAAGTCCAAATTAATCTAACATATGATACTTTCATAAGCATATTACTCGAATTTCTAGATAGCAGATCCTCATTATTATAATCAGATGATAAAAACGGAAATAAGAGAATGACCAATTAGCTATATCACAGAGATGATCGCGAAAATGACAGAAAGACAGTCACTCGTGATCAAAATTATAATCCGACGCAATTAGTTTCGCTCCTAAAAGAAGAATACTTACTTATCTAGTCTGACTGGATAGGGAATAAAACGTTCTTTTATCAACCAGATGTCTCGTTGCGACTTTTAGGATTGTCAAAAGAAATTTCGTTAATGTGTAGCGAATATCTTTCCTCTCTTTCTAGATACCGTGAAACATGATAGTAGGTAAGCAATGTTCTATCCTCAATAGAACTATACATCGTCCCATTGGTAAGGAGGATTACATATTAAAAATATGCGGATCTACTGCAGAGAATCCGATTGAGTGAACAGAGAAAGGCGTAGTGCCATCACCAAGTATGTCGCAATGAAAATCACATAACTGAGCCTAATGTATAGAGCATGTATCTATATTGCATATAGGATATCGCGCAGTGCGAGAACTTGTGTTATGCGCCCGCTACCAAGAGTATGAGTGTTACCAAGTCGTAAAGAGGTCGAATAATTATGCCTTGCGTGGTGTCCAGATGCGAGAAGTAACACACTAATACATAATATCGATACGTACATAGATAGAAAGCTAATTATCTATACCCAGTGGCCAATTGTATCGACTTCAGAGACAATAATAAGTATAAATAATGAACAATCAGTGAATGCAGAATAGTGAAGGACAACAGTTACAAAGCGAACTAGCACACGGCCGCGGTGAAAAAAGGGTAAAGATATGAGGTGTAGACCGTATTGAAGGTGAACTCATGGATGTTGATCGGTCAGAAATCCAAGTTTAGATCAAAACGCTAGAGCAGAGGTAAGACCATATAACCCAATGATCATGTCGACGCGACACCAAGATATGAACTAGCGTTCTAAACAAATTGAGAGCATTCAGAAGCATTTCAAGGCCATGCACAACAAAATCGAATTGAGCAGAGGCGATACCGTCAGTATTTCCCATGTTAGCAACGACCCATGCAGATGCCAAAGCCGAGTGAGCGAAGCGCAGTCCAGAATGAAGTTCAATTGAGAACGGAAACAGAAACTAGACAACTATACGTTACAACGAATGACAGGTTACGAAAAGTAGCGGCAGAGTAAGTCACACATGAGAGGAAAAGACACATCGCACAAGCAACACGAAAAGAAGAAGATATTCTAATCATCGACTCAGAAGAATCCCCATGGAGTTGGGAGCGGCAGACCATCCTCACCACTTTGAATTTATATAAGAGAAGATATAACATACTAAGATGAGGAAGTGTCAGGTATACTGCGCTCGAAGTTACTCTGTTGTCTATCTATTGCCATAGCGTCCGATAGATCGGATTGTTGTAATGGATTGAGTAGGGCATGAAGTGCTAATCGTGCTTCCGAACCATCTCTGAGTTGAGGATGCAGGTAAGGAAAGAATGAAAGGCGTCATGACAATTGAAAGTTGTATTTTCTCTTACGACTTACTGATAAGTTAATGTCACTGGAACTATCAGTAGGTAAACTTGTGTGACAGAGCATAACTCCAAATTTTTGCTGTTACGGAGCTCTTCTGAGGAAAGAGATTAGCCGTATCTCTATTTCTGGATGATTCACATAGGTCCTTGAGGCAAAATTGGTAAATGGCGTGTTTTCTGGTACAGTGTAGTTATAGTGCTGGAGAAACTCGATCGTACCTCTCTCCAAAAAATAGTAGCGACGAATATGTTTATCTATAGCAGTCGACGAACGAATATAATTGTATCTATGCGATCGAAGATAACTCATCCAATCAACGTTTTGCCTCAAAAAGGCAGCAACTTAATAGGAAGTCATCGACGAAAGAGAGTTTGACCACAACGTGCCCGAAGTGAAGAAGACTGAGCGAAACATGAGGAACGGATAGCGAACCACAACCAACTCACGTTCGTTTCAGGTGCGTGCCGTGAGACAAAAAAAGGACCCCGTCCAAACGCCGCAAAAATCTGTGAAGCATAAGAAGGCAGTACTACCTAAAAACTGCTATCTGTCGGGAAGCTGACCGTCCTGAGGAATGCCCGTAGGAGGTAAGCTAAAAGAGCTCACAATAGTAAGCAGAAAAGCGGAGTAGACTTCCATTCTGTGAACACTAGTACAAGATACAAAGCCAGCCGTAGCTTCATTCAGTACCGGTCCCATTTTTCGAGTAAGATGACTTGAGCGATACACGGTGCTGGAATAGGCGGAATAGAGCACGTCTGACGATACAGAGTCGCAAGGGGTCCGCAAAAGAGATATCATGCACGACCCCTACTGAGAGAAGAAACGCATAGAGCTAAAGTTGAAGAGAGTGACTAGCGATCTGGGGATTACTCGTTACAGAACGCTGACTCGCGTGCGAAGAGGACTATGCTACGAGACTAGATCGAAATAGCCTCTCTCCAAATCGGACGCTACAGGCCAAGTAGCGGCGAAAGGACACATATGGGCGCAAAGATATCAGTCTGGCGAAGAACAGTTGAAAGCTGAACGAGTTCTGGTGAAGTTGGTAAGTAATCATATGAATATATATGACAGATGTCCAGGAAAAGAGAAGAGAAGGGACACCAAAAAACACTTTACTTATGCCGGGTTTAGAGACGAGATAGATGCTAACATATCGTGCCAGACACTGGCAAAAACGCACGTAAGATTTGATTGGGCGTGCAATTGCATCGGACGAGTAGATAGAAGAGGAACTTATATAATAGAGGTAGCAAAATTCCAGTAACAAATAAGCCATAAGGTGACAGAAGGGGTGAAGGACCTCTAAGTAAAAACGTCAGATTACTGATGAAGCGTTGAAAGTCTAGAACATAGCACCACCCTTCAAACGGAAAGGCTTATGCGTGTAGTTACGTTACAAAGTTAGAGGCCAAAAGGGGAAATAAAAAAGTGATGATGGTCAACGTCTTCAAGGTGATGTGAAATCCTCGCATACATGCGACTGGGATCTTGGTAAGAACTTCTTTAATAAAGTATCCTAAGTTAATGGTAAAATAAAATATGCTCTTACCTGCCACTGATTACGATAGTGAGTGATATTAAGACATATGGATGTGCGGGGAACCGAGGTTTATTATTAGCGATCTTGGTAATTTAGTTGACATAGAACGTTACAGTAGCTTCATAATAAAAATCACCCACAGGCCTCCAATTCAGAAGCAACCTTTAGGCATACCTATAGTGGATATGATAAGGGGTTAAGAAGGGACTTAGAAACTCTTGGAAATGGGACGGATAACTATATGATAAATACCAAGTATTTCGGAGACATGGTCTCAAAATCTACTAGCCTTGTCTGCACATTGAGCATTGATCAGAGGCAGAGTAACGACTGAGTACACTATGAGCGATAAAGATGGTGAGAGAAGACAATAAGTTAAAGTTCTCATAATTTATGTATAGCTTTCCCATGTTCGACCTGAACAATGAGTAATAGAAGAAGAACAAGGGTGAATTTCAAACAAGCCCGGAATAATATCCATCTTCAGGTATGGTGAAAGAAAGGGGGATGGTACCAAGTAAGAAGGAGCAATCCGACATAGAAAAGAATGCCTTTAAGTAGAGCATTAAGATTAAGATAGGAAAATTACCAATGTATTTCAATTAACAGCAAATATTTCTTATACTTATTTCTCATATCTCAAGGTACACTAAGCACAATGAACACAATAAGACGTTACAGAGCAGAGCGCAAAAAGAGGTCAAAACCATACTCTATTCTCTGGGGTATATTGCTGATTCCTAATTATAGTTGCCCAGTGAAATAGAGTGCGATAAAACTGATGAACAGAAAAAAATCAACACCAATAAAGAAGAAAAGAAATGAAGAATACACAAAAAAAAAAAAAATCTTACTCAACCAAACACAAAATACCCAGAAGGGGATATTTGACGCGATGTAGATGATGATGTTTCTATAGGTTTCTACCATAGAGCCGACTCAACTCTAGACCAGAGAAGGATGTGGTTACTATCACTTGCAACCTGCGATGGCCAGTAGAAGAGCCCGGTCAAGGCGGGCAAGAGTGCTCTACGCGCTCTTGCCGGGGGAACTACGGGGTAGATATCAGTCATTAGCTCTCAATCCATACCCTCCAGGAATAGGAGAGAGCGGTCCTTCAACGCCGCTCACTCTTCTTTACTGGGAGTTTGAAGAGGAGCCAATTGTGTTGCCGCTAGACCTGTCGAAAGGCGCGGATGGACATTCCCTGACGACAGACGCAAGCACAGCTGCCCACGAACGAGAAGAACGAAACGATGGGAAGAAAGTTTGCGGCCCACGCTCCCGTGGTGTTACTCACACCGCGCTATTGCTATTACTGGCTCCCGAGGCCTACACGACAAAGGCTGCAGGGTTTCGGGAGGGCACTGTAAAGTACCCTTCACATTAAATCAGAGATACTCATTACCGATTGAATCGGTAAAAAAATACAAATAATCCATTAGAGTATTGCATTTAGGTACTGGTATATATTATAGTAGTGTTAACTACGGAGTTCAGATTGAGAAGTGAGTATAGTGCGAGAAATAGGTAATAATCTTATTGAGGTGACTCAGTAGCTAATAGCTGAGAGATATGTCCATTAAATCACTAGCCTTGATCATTACAAGCCATTGCCCTGTTCCAGGGGAATTATATAGTAAGACGTAGCTCTCAACTCTATATATAAGATAAATAACGTAGGATGAAGTAGTAAGTTATGGTCCCCTCTGTGCATGCCGTATATTGATAAAAATATAAAACAGGAAGGAAATAACAGGAGCGCCATGAGGAATGGTATTATGTGGATACTGTCCGATTTAAGTTAAGATATATACATTCTGGTGTTAAAGATAGAGTGGAAACTTGTAACAGACTTAGACACTAAAATTTGTGACAGGGGTAGTATGACTCCATAGTTCCAATAGTCCATGACTGCACTAAGCTTTAGCTGGGAGCATTGTAGTGTAGATATTGGAGATAGCATGAAGGAAAATAGAAATTGATAAGAGATTGTAAAAGATAGAGGAAAGAAAATAGAAATGAATAGAGCATAACAACAGCCACTAATACTAAAAAAGTAAAAAAATAATAATGTAAAAGATGACAGCGCGCAATTAAAACTAACTATCTTGTTTCCGATGGTACTTTTCTGTTTTTTTTTTTTTTTTTTTTTAGGCAAAACTATTCTACTTCCGTAGTATATATATAATAGGTTATACTTTTTCTGTTTTTACGACTTCGAAAAACTTATTCTGCTATGATCCGATTAGGTTACTTTATATCTTTCTCGATATATGACTTACGTTAATAATAATTAATAATTGAAAAAATATATAAAAATAATTATATAATATATATTTATAAAACAATTGTTTCCGCTAACAGAAAATTATTGGAACACACAACTATTAATAAAGAAGAGTGGTATGTGCGGAGAATTTTAGCTCTATGTAAATACTATTAATTAATGTTATATTTTGAAATAATGAATAATAAACAAATACGATAAATATATAAACATAAGATAAAGTTTTTCAAAATTAATAAATACTTAATTATGCAAATCTTAGGCAAAATGTAAATATAATAAGAAAATTCAATTTAAGGTTCAACGCGCAAATATGAGCACAGGATGTGTGAGTTTTCTCTTTGTGATTTGGCCTAATGTAATTGGGGTCCACTTAAGTGAAGCTGATAGTTGCGATGAAATGGATAGGTCATGTATGATTATAGTTGGGAGGACCTACTTCTTACGTGGTAGGCTATTTCATAAATTTATAACTCCTAATAGGATCACCTACATTTATAGTGGGGGTAGTAAATAGTATATTTGAACAAAAGACTTGCAGTTGAATTTGTATTTATAATCCAAAAAACTACGGACTACCATACCATGTGCATAATAAGATAGTTAAATAATCACATGCTTATAAATATAGCTTTACAGATAAATATAATAAAAATAATAAATAATATTCGTAATATTCTTCATGAAGTCCAATTAGAATAGCGTCCTAGATTGAGTAAGGAACGATAAAATTGGACTGGACAAGATGTAAGTATGACGTATTAGATGAATTGTCATACATTGAATGTACGAGGAGATAGTATTCAAAATATTGAATTCAAGTCACTGGGAACTATGCCTACAGTATCCTATTTATATTCTTTTAAATTTGCCAATGGTGAGTGATGAATAAAAAGGAGTTTATCGTTAATTAAAACTCCAGCTAATTGCATCTTGTGCGCTTGTCCTTTGTATTTACATATATATAGATTTGGATCCTGCCCTTTCCAGAATTACCAATAAAATATATATATAGTGATTATATTCTATAGATATATATATATAATTATACTATATTAATATTACCTAATTAAATTATATTAATTGCTAATTCTAAACATATTCCAGAATTTATGAAATTTAGTTAGTTATATATATATTTATATTATATATGTATTTTGTTAGCTATGATACTTATTTTCATAAATGAAAATCTTATATATATTAAATATAAAATTTCTATGATATAAGTATAATAGTACTTATTATTTCTCATACAAATATATATATATTGTTACGATAATGTAATTAGCTGTCTGATTAATAAACTCAATATTAATGATCTGTATGATTGCGTTAAGTAGTTACAGAGATGAAATATCTATATTTCATATGTGAAGATAAAGATTATCAAGATTTAGTGTATAAAGAGAGAAAGATGTGAAGAACTGTGACATACTGACGAGAGTGTACTCGTAATAAAGAGAACAGACTAATATAGTTTTGATTACGCTATGGAAGACGAGATATGCGGACCGACAGGAATGGATGATAGAGTGAATGAGCTGAGATAGATGGAAGTGATAGATTAAGTTGATAATTGTTGGACAGGATACGTGAATATAAAAGTATTGATGAAAGAAGAGAACATTAATCAGTGCACGACGTGGAAAACTTAAGACTTGCAGAGATTATAGAGAAAGTGCATCCTGCTTCTTCTCCAGTTTATAATCTCTTCAGTGGATTACAAAGAACGATTGGCAAAGAGAGAGATGGAAGAAAGAGTAGCGAAGAGCATCTGTTTCATAGTATTTCTATTATCTATCAGTAGGACTCACAAGAAGGTGTGTCTTTCGGACCGTTTTTCCATTCCAGGATTCCCCACACCTAACTTCTAGTGCTTAAGTGTGTGTGAAATATGACAATATAATTTATTCATATGTTAGTCTTCCAAGTTCAGATGTTTTACAAGAGAGTATTTAAAGTCAAATTACGTTTAATTGATATAACATGAGGAAAGACAAACATATCAGAGAGAGAGGATATTCTTTTGAAACTATAGTGGCATATTTTTTGGTAAAGTTATTGCTTACCAATAAGGCTATAAGACACTTAATGTGCGTGATGAGAAAGGTTCTTAGCACGCAACCTTACGTTCATCTCACCACTAGACAACACAAGATACCATATTCGAAACGCTTCCACCTTAAAAACTGACAATGCCCGAAACTACCTCTAACACTCTAAGCACTTACATCTTAACCGATTATTTGAGAATATTCTTCAATATATTCTATAGAATGAAATATAGTTCCTATATATTGCGAAAGTGATCAGTTTTATTCTTAAATAAATTCGTATTTCTTTCTTCTTAGGAGCATTGTGAAACTGGCTCTTCAAGAAAAAACGATATTAAAAATTTTAAAAACGGTTACTTCCGTTTTAGTCAGAGGGCATTTAAAACAGAAGAATCTACTAAAGAATATGATACGTAATTAAGTCAGTACAGAAAGAGTCAATAGGTAGTATAGCCATCTTTTTTACCCGACGAATATTAAAAACACTTTTAATTATAAAAAATGATTTAAAGTTAAAACCAATTCAAGATGTGGCATAAATTTATTAATGTATCAAAAGATAAACAAAGAAATTGTTAGACCTAGCTATTAAATAAAAACTTGGCCATAATATGTACATAAGTTAGAATATATATATCTGCAATATAGTTTGTCGTGATCAAATAAAAATGTATATCAAGTATAATATAAAAGTTTATCAAGTTAAAACTTGTATATTAAAATAATGAGGGTAGATTTAATAAATGAAGTTGTGAAGGTAAGTCTAAAAGTTTTATTGATAATTTTATAAAAATACTTAATTAATACCTTACGTAGATTGATACTGAATTTATGGTATATATATAGTAACTATACAACTATAAATAAAATATGGAGTATTACCCTATATAAACGATTGACAGGTGTATACCGCCGAAGATGTTCATTAATTTCTAATAAAAGTTTACTTCATAAAATTTTAAATATATTTATATAAGTTTAGATAATAGAGTATTTTACCATAGTTAAAAATATAATGAATAATATAAACCGTATAAAAGTATTAAGATTTATCATAAAAGAGGCAGCCAATAAAGTGTTAGTATTATAATAATAAGTAGTATTTAAAGAACATGTACTTCATTATCATACAAGACTAATAATTATATATAGGTAAATAATGGGATAGAATCAATTGATATTAGTTCAAATTTATGGATCTGAATTATCATTATATGTACAGGTAATTTTACAAATATGTATAGGTATAGTCTTAAAAATATTTGTCAACTTTTTATAACGCAATCACATTTTATTAATTAATCTCATTATAAGTTAAAATGTTCACTTAGATATATGGAATAAAGAATAAGAAACTATTCATTTATGATAAAATTAGATAAAGATAAAACTGGTTATCTCCATCAATTTCTTATTACACTTTTAACCTGGCTGCGGTTTTTAAATTACACTGATAGTATAGTATGGAGACAGGTGAGACTAAGAATTTGATGCTCACTATACTATAAAGTTTAAATGTTAAGGCTTGATGTAATTAACATAATTTTATTAAAGGATGAGGAACTAAGGACAGCGAGTAATTCTATGTCTTATATATATACGTTTATGCACTCAAAAGATATATAAAAGATTGTTACAACTATTTGACCGGATATTATCTGAGAAAGCATAAGAGTAAGAGGATGGGGATTAATCTTTCCTCAATTACAATATGAGGTTAAACCAGTGGTAATATAAAAAAATTTAATTTATTACGAAAAATCCAGAAAGTATATATTGCATATAGAGCTACGAAATTTAGTAATATAATAATGAATATATTCAATATATCTATTTTACATTGGATTACGACTTAAACATACGTAAGGGATCAATGTACGTACTACTAGGTGATATGAAGTACTTATTATATAGTATCGGCAACCCGAACAACCTACATGCAGTTTCTAAATCTATGAATAATAAAATATATTATATATAGCCATCCTAAGTAACGCATGTAAGAGAATTAATATCAAAGTACTGAAGATTTTTTATTTAACTTTTTAAAGGTATATATATTTAACAATGGGAAATTGGCCCCGACTTATAATAAAAATTAAATTGCTCGTTATAAATTAGTAATTCATGTAAATGTCTATTTAGGTAAAAATATAAAGCTAACAAATTAGACAAATTAACATTAATATGATCACGCTTTTAATGCAAACACTTAGTTTTATTAAGTACTGATTAGGAGTATCTGTTTATAAATACATAAATAGATATCTAATCAGATATATAAATTCCCTCTTGCACAAACGCTGTGGATATGATAGATTCTAAAAAATTAACTAAAATAAAATTTACATGAGCTAATGCAAAATCCCATAGAATGAAGTCAGTTGGATATGTGTAGCTGCTTAGTTTCGTATGATGGCAGGTTGGTATTCCAAGAAAGAGGTGAAAAGAGCAAAGTTCAAGTAAATTTTAGATCAGACTGTGTTTTTTGAAAACTTTGTCTTTTGTCAAACAAATTAAACAATTTTCACAACCAACTCATTGTGTTCGACATTTATCGTGAGAGCAGGAGATATTATAAACGATGTTACAATAAATATAAACAAAAAAGTTGCGATATAGTATCAACAAAAATATCTTAATAACCTTATTCAGCAATGAAATTTTATTCAGAAACAATATGAGCACGCGTTAAGAATGTTTGTTTAGTGCATAAATGTATTAAATTGAACAATGATTGTAAACCGCTACTAAAGATCGAATGGGGAGGAGCAGTACTAGAGATAGACATAGAGAGAGGGTAATAATTATCTGCTCATATTCTATACAAAACAAACGGTATTCTTAGAGTGGTGAATACGAGAGAGGTAGGTATCTCTAGTCCATGACTTATCGGAGAGCTCATAACCTTTTATTTATGGTATGATATCTTGGTTGTGGGAGAAAGTATGCATTAGTATACTATCATCATCCAAATAAAGTAATTCACAATGGGAAACATATATATGGAAATGAGAAAGAGCGCAGTAAAGTACAAGTAATACAGATAATATGAAAGAGGGAAGGAATAATCAATCTTTCTATGTAGTAGTATATAAAAATAATGTTCGCAACAATACTAGATGATTTGTCAGTATACATTAGACCAAATTATCTATAGCTTTAAGTTCATTTTGAGATGAAAAAGAATATGTATAAGATATATGTGGATTTCGTATTATAGGACCAAAGATAAGATCTATGATATAAATATTAATAAAAAACAATTTTATTATACATAATTATTCGATTTAATAATATTAAATATAAATTATTAATAATAACAAATTATAAATTACCTATAGATCAAATAAATATATAAATAAAAGAAATAAACTGATTAAGTAGAGTAATCAATAGATGAACCATGAAATAAAAATTCTAATCAAATAATATCTTAGTAATCTATTATAATAGAGTAATATAAATAAACTTTATTACGTATTATTTAATAAATAATATATCATTTTATAAAAATTATGATCATATAATAGTAACAATAAATAATAATAATAATAATAAAAAAATAATAATAATAATAATAAAATAATTAAATACTATATGAGAGTATCGTATACAATAATAAGATGAGAATAGATGATATGAGAATTTATATTTTTAAAATTGTGATTAACTGATATCATCAAAATCATCTGCATCTGCATTAAGAATTACCTAATATATATAAATTTGGAATATAAAGATGAAATAACACAACTTTAGACTCAGCGGAATTTAAAGAAAAATATCATAATTCGATAATCTCAATACAATAAAAAGTATGAGAATATAGACACCTAGTAATGATACGTAAAATATGGAATTAACTGGAGGTAGGAATCTATATGATGAGATACTTACTCATATCAATTTTATGCATCGTCCATCTCGATAGAGATAAAAAATTAAATCAATGAAAGAATAAGTTTAACTAATCTCACATATCACTTATTGAATAGAGCTCTGTCCAGACTGAATGGTAGATGAGAGAAATAATTATTCTGAGAGAAGAAATAAAAAAAAATAAAAAAAAAATTAGATAATAGAACAGAGAAAAGACAAGAAACGGTTTATATATAAAATGTGTAGTACTATAAGAACATATTAATAAATAAAACAACAATTTCACCATTTGTTAACTATATATGTACTAATGCACAAAATTATTCTTACACTATTTGAGAATAGAATAGATGGGCAAATAATCGTTTCACTGGAGGCATTTTGACCGAAATCATCTTATCCCATCAGAGTTCAAAAACCTCATAGATCAAGTATTTAATTAGATTGTTAGGTTTTATTTACAACCGCCAATTAATAATTTTAATAACATATAACAAAATGAATAAAATCATTTGAAAAAATGCAGATTCACTAGATAATGCTGCACTAATATTCTAGTCACGTAACGTTAAAATATATATTGCCATTGATGTTTTACTGTATCACGATTGAAAGGGAATTATTTAGCAAGATTTTTGGCATAAGCATTTGTAATTGGTCTATACTATATCGTTCTAGCTCCTGAAGTCTAATTATGATCGTATTTTATCCACTTTTACTTAAACTTGAGATTTAAATAGGTAGAGTCCAGCGGTCCCTCTTATACCATTCATATTGACCTCCCTTAAGCCATAAATAAAAAAAAATCACCCACTTAACATGCAATATGTGAGTAAAAATATTATATATATATATATATATAAATTCTTTGATATATGATCATATATTTACAGACATTTTATAAGATAGATTATATTTATATATATATATATTGATTAATTTTATATAATTAATATATATATATATATATATATATATATATATATATATATTATATATATTATATATATTAATTAATACAGATTATATATATTATATATATATAATATATATATATAATATTATATATATATAATATATATATAATTAATATATATATATAAGATTAATTATATATAATATAATATATATATATATACTAAATATATATATATATATATAATAATATATATAATATATATAATATATATATATAAGTGATAAAGTGAGCTACATTTAAGTCTAAATTTATATCTAGTTTACCACAAGTGTTAAGATTCTGTATTTATTACGTAATTTGGCCCTTGAACGACTAATATTGATGCATTTCTAATAATTAAATCAATTTTACTTTATTTTTTTAATTCGTTATGTTATATTTGTAAGGGTTATTACTGTGTAAAATAAGTCGTATTAAGTGTTTTTATAACTTATATGATTTTACATATTTTATTACATCTACATATGGTTCGTTACGATGTTTTTTCTTATCCCTCACATTTAAATTTAGTTTTAGTGACATAAACCAATGTTCAAATCCGTAATGACGTATTTTGTGCGGAAGCAATTTTTTGGCATTTGCTTGTTTGTTTATTAGTGGTTGCTTTAGATATGTGCATGTAAAGATGCAGATTTTGAGCACATGGTAAATAGGAGCTTACTATTAATCGTAACTTTACTTAACATCCTGTAGCTTGCTTATATCTTAACTCTGCATTACCTGATATAGGATATAAATTAACACAGCCTCTCTAACTCTATATAACCCATCTAATCGTATGCTTCCTAGGCTTAGATATTATCAATTACCTTAACTCGTTTTATATTATTTTATCCCAAACTAAATCTATATTTCTTAATTAATTCCATATACTTGAAGGGTGTAGAGTAATGTTAGCCTATGTATAAAAACATTATTGCCACTCCTGTGACATCGTCTTAAGTAAATCTACGAATCTACCTTATTATATACATTAGTTTCTAGTGGCTTAAAATCTTTCTTCCTTACTACAACAATAATCTTGTGTTTCTGCTACTGTTCTCTAACAGAACAAACACATTTTCACGCCTTTTTTGAAATCTTACTACTTCTCACGAGACTGTTATATATATCTTCTCATCAATATTACTGATGGTCCTACTAGTTATGGAGAAAATTATAGGGGATATTCAATGATTATACAATACAAATACACTTAGTAATGGTATTGGGTCCTCTCCATGCTGATTTAGGTGGGGAGGAGGCCGAATCATTCAGCTAATCTCACAGACCTGGAGCAATACTAATATATAAAGTGAAAAAACACACTCAACATTCCGATCGTATCTACCAATCAATTCTCGTATAATATACACTACATATATGTAGATCACTAATTGAGTTTCTAACTACTTAAGTCCATACTTCTCATCTTATAAATTTAACACATCATCGCTCCTTGTATGGTTAAATCATTGACCAACACTCACCTTTATTATAACTCGTTCTTAATTTTAATACTTTCTCTATTATCCATCAGTTTACATTCCATGAGCCCTACGCGTTATTTTCTATAGGCGACCACTTTAGTCTGGAGTATATATATATTATTATATATACCGATATGAGGGCTAGTTGTAATATATCCATAACGTTTATACGCTTATACTACACTATAAACTATAATTACGGTAAATGACTGTTTTGACTCTGTGTATAGCTATATTATATCAGGTTCTGCCTAGATAAGGTTAGGAATACTGTAATTCTAGTTGATGTAAAGTATATGTAAGCAGGTTCATTCCTTCTTCGACTAAAATCTTTCTCTCCTACTATAATTAAAATTTCACTATGTGGATTTACGAATCGTGCATTGTTACTATACTGGACCATTACATGGCTGAGATATACTAAGTGTCAGTATCTGAGAATAGGAAAAATTACTCGTTACTCCCATATCACTTTATGCTAATAATTTTCATTCAGCTAGAAATCGTTATAGGGATATCGTTGCAGGAATACTCTTCAACGAGCAAAGCGCGCTTTCATCAATACGATATAATAAGAGGCTAGCTAACCTCCTAGTTTATTACTTCCATCAATAAGACAAATCTTTTCATGGCCTTCTATACAATAAAACATCTCAACCAACTCTGTAAATCTGACCAATATTATTCCTCTCTCTATATTCGATATCTTAGATCAGGTATCTGTGTAATTAAATATTCTCCAAACTAATATTAAATATAAGGCCAATCTCTTTGTGGTCTACCTATTTTCCTTTCATATAACATCAAACCCTGGTAACGATTCTGGACATATTACCTCCTCCCTATATCATCTACCTCTACTTCTCCTCGCAGGTGATCCTAATGCTTTGCCGGTAGAATTACATTTGATATCGGGTGCATAGATAGTCATAGTTTGATAATTACTTGATACGTTATAGTAAATATCGGGTGGAGCGTAGATGCGGTTCCGTCCTACACGAATTATTAATATTGAGATGATAAAATATTTGCTACTCCGTGCTGATCTTTCACCACACCTCGATTATCAATAATCATTATATATCTATCATTAGCTACGTCACACTAGTATATCCAAATCTCTAACATTCTTTTTCAAGTACTCATTTCAATAATTTACTATGCTCCCTCTATTTATACTTCTTATAAGAATATATATGTACCTCTCGATCTTTAATCTTTCCGATTCATATTCTCGTTGATCTGTTATATATTTAGATTTCCGTAGGATGAAGTGAGTTTGCCTCCAACCTAGTGTGAAATTAAATTCTTTAAAAACTCAACTTATCTACATATCTGCACTTCTTCTAAAACTAACCTTCATAACTTTCACGTTAATTCATCTATTCAGACGGTTCTCTTATCGTTCTCTCTCTGTTGACGATATTATAAATAACAATTCCATTGGCAGCTATAATACATTAAACAAAAAATAGTTTTTTTGAATAAACCTATCACACCACAAGGTGATTCTAGTTTAGACTTAGGCGAGAACTTTTTTTCCTTCTATTCTCAGTTACTCCAGCTATACAAAGGGCCAACATCCGTCCCATGTATTGGTGAGTATAGTAACTATTAGCTCTCATATCTGAGGGGCGCTCTTAGCTCACCCGGCATTATAGTGAGATCAAGTAGTAGTATACGAAGTCAAAAGCCCAAATTATAAAGATCATAGATAAACTGTTATCCGTACTTTCCACTTCTCTATTATGTACCCTCATACTCTTTAGTGCGGGGCCTATGCCAGGGGAACGATTGCACCCCCCTTTGCAATATCTTTAATCTCTAAATAAAAAAACTGAACCTTATATGTTTGTGCCAGACGACGTTTTAAGGGTTTATTAGTAGAAAAAGTGAAAAAGATACATCAATCGATAGATACTGAAGGAGTATAAATTTATATACATAATTAACCTACGTTATTATAAACACACATTATTTATTTACATAAGTATTATTTATTGTTTCGTATTTTCATATTTATGGCTTTGAGTTAAACTAGCTTAGTTTTATATATATATATATATATATATATATATATAATATATATATTATATATATATATAATATATATAATGAATAAATATATATATAATTAGTTTTTCTTTTTTTGCTGTCGTTGTTCTTGCCGCGTTCACCCAGCGTCTATGGCCGACCCTCAATTATCAGTTCCGTCTTCCTAGGCATCTTTGTCAGCACAGTGGTGTTCTACCGCCTCTCGAGAGCGTTAGCTACTATGGCTCTATTTCGATATACAGACATAGTCGGGTTGCTGAATTAAAGAGCTCATACACAACGCATACAAAATATTAAATGAGGAAAATAAGGATTTCTAATCCTGTTTATATGATACTAAACTGACACTTCTTGATTATGTAGAATCTACATAAAGTTGTTAAGTCACAATTGATCTCACATGATAATAGTGAGGGAAAATATAAGCTTCATTGGTTTATGAAGCTGATAATGTATAAAATGAATTTCTTATACGCACCAAAAAAAGTATGAATAGTTTTTTTAACCATTGATAAAACTCAAATAAGGATTTATTAATAGGTAACCATAGAAAACTGAAAAAAAATTATAAAAAATAATAATTGGTGTATGTGTTATAAATGGATACCATAAGTAATATAATAATATGTAATAGATATAATATGAGAGACTAAATAGTTTAGGATGTATATAGTAACATAATAGCTAACATAAAATGTTAGGTAAAAATAGTAATATGTTCCTAACAAAAAAGCAATATAGTAGTAGTAGGTAATGAGGGAATATTCACATAATAAGTAGATTATAGGTCAGTGATAATTTGAAAAATACGCGAAAATTTTGGTATATATATTATATATATATATATATATATATATATATATATATGATATATATATAATATATATATTATATATATATATAGTAGTACATAAACCAAATATAATATATAAGTTGAAAATTTGATTTAATAATAGGCAATAAAAACCGTGTGTTATCTAAAGGATTGTATATTAATAATTGGAGTTTTTGAAAAGTATTTGAATGAGATTTATAATGAAATAAACTCGGTAACAATAGTTTTTTTAGTAGTAAAGATTTTCATTAGTAGAGGAAATGATCCAAGTTTATATAAAAAATATTCTTACTCGTACTTCAAACTCCTGGTTAGGAGATAGAAACTTGAGTATATAAAATTGATAACATGTCTTATTCTGTAATTATTACTTTATAAAAACCTGTTCCTACCAGAAGTGAGTCAAGAATCCCTGATCAGTTACTATAGCTAGGCCATAGAACTTCTTTCTGAATACTTCCTCAGCTCCTTGCTCGACGGCATTCCAGATCTTCTCAACAAGTCCTCCATCAAAACTCTCCCTATGTCTTTCCTCTTGGTCTCGTTCCTTCTATGATCTTAAACTATTCTCACCCATCATTCTCTCAGGTTTCTCACCTAATGCAATACCTATAATCTGAGCTTGTATCCATCTTAATATTCAACTATATCACTTATCATCTCCTAAACCTCCTCTCCTATTATAACCATTTCACTTATCCAA